>PRKT01001443.1:63473-82711 GCA_003671525.1 Saccostrea glomerata
GTCTCCTCCACATACCAGGAGTAAGGGACATGTGAATTAAATAAGTGTAGATCCCATTTTGTGTATTATTTTTACTATTATTATTTTTTTTATTAATGAGATTATAGATAAGATAAGATTTATTGATATCAATTTGAAGTCCATCAGGGCATACAAGTAATGATAAAAACATACAAGAAGAAAATCAAAATGGAAATAGCAACTAACAGAAGATCGAAGATGATGATACAGATTATATATGAAATGATTTATTGTTTCAAATTTCCTTCAATTCAACATCAAAAAAAAAAAGATACACAAAAAAGGAACATTTCTGCTGGTTATTTTTCGTTAAAGATGAATGCAAACTGAAATTTGCAATTTATACAGGTTCAAAGAGAGAGTGCAGAAATCAAGAAGTGATAAAAATTATTGTAACTTTTTTTTATATTAAATGTGTTGTAAGAATTGAGGGAATTAATGTGAAAGTGAGATTAGAAATTTTCAAGTGATGTACTCTGTACATAAAATTGATACTAAGGTGATATTGGGCAGATATTTATTTTAAAAAAAGGTCTCTGTAAAATAATTCAAAACATTAAATTTAAAGTGAACATGGTTTGAATTTAAGGTGAATGAATGGTTAATGAACAGTGAAAAGGTGATCATTAAAAATTTATGAATTGCAAAATGAAGAATCATGAAATCGATACAATTATTTAATTTATAATGGATATTCTTGTCACTTTTGAAGAAGATGTTTGTCCTGCATCGTCAGAGGCAGCCAATGAAAAAAAAATAGGCTCGTATTAAAATGTTAGATGTTAATATTAAATTCAGTATCATAGTTCCATGATGTGATCTTAACACTGAAGACTATTTTGCTTGGAATGTTTTTATTAGCTTTAACAAAATGTAACAGTGTGGGTTTTGTCATTTAATGTTTGACAAATACGATAGAATGTCAGTTCATGAGAGATTACATGAAAAGGAAAATGTCAGGTATGTAATTAAATTACTTTTTTTATTTACATAGAAACTGAATCATAAATTAAGCTGAGAAATTACACCCCCCCCCCCCAAAAAAAAGAAAAAAACCACAGGAGAAGAGATAACTGCTTTATTGTAACGTCCGATTTGAAACTCGAGAGACATACTTAGAAATAAACAAAAAATCGAGTACTAATCTAAGTGTACTTAAAGAGTTTCACAAAAATAAATTGAATAAAGTATTTTACAGCACAATTAATGACAGATTTTAAAAGACAACCCCCTAAAAAAATGAATATACAACGTTTTCGAATTTAAAACGACCCCCCCCCCCCAAAAAAAAAAATAAACGGGTAAGGTAAAGAGAGGTAACTCTTTTCTGGTGAAAGTGCCTAAGAATTTCTAATTTATTTCGCTTGACTTCTGTGTATGTGTGTGAGTGAGTGTGTATTAAAGCTGAACACGATTCGTAAAAGAAATGTATCCGCCATTTTAGTTCCCGAGACTCGCTACCCTGCAGACCCATATAAATAGGGCAAGAATTAGAGACAGTTCAGTGTAATCAGTCGACACCGGTGTAGACGGACGTATGCTATACAGGACTTGGTAGCGAGAATAATATCGTAATACTTCGTTTAATGCAGGAAAGTAAGATACCAAATAAATTTACAATTATAGCTGTATAAGTCAGAGCAGTATACAAACAACGTAGACAAACGTAACAGCAATAAAATATAAACAAAGGACAACTACCCTCCTTCCCAACAAAAAATATAACAAGTTATGTACTGGTTGTCAAATTTCAACAAATAATATTTGATGATGTATGATTGACCTTAAGACACATAGCAGATTTGATAGACATCATATCGGGAGCAGTTTACACTGTTTTTAAGAAACGTTTGACAGCAAAAAAGCTTGGTACTCAAAGGTCACCCTATATTTTTAAAAATGAGTGAAAACGACAGCGTATACGATATTCTTAAAAATTATTTTAAAATATCAGTAATTTTAGTAATCCACGTTTGTTTTATTTTTAAATAGATATTGGAACATGAATCTTTTGATTAAAACCCTCAAAACAAGATTTACCATAATATCTATTGATAAAAACAGCGAATGTCTGACAAGAGAACAGAAATTCAAGAGCATAGAGACAGATTTATATGTAAATTTCTTAAAAATTAGTGGTATTGTTGTTCAAATTCGTATTTGTAGAGACATTTTAATTTCTGGGTGAGTCTTGAAAGCAGTTTTTTTGCAAAAAAGTCAAAAGGTTTATTAGAGGAAGGACCCAGAATCAGGAATCCACTACATTGAATTTCTTCAAGACAGCGTCAAAACCCGCATGCCCTGAAGAGTAAAGGGCTTTTGGGGATAAACAGAAAGTTGGTGTTTTTTCACATGAAAATATTTGCCAAATTTTTACCTTTTGACTTGTTTCTATTTTCAAACTTGAAAAAAACACCTTTCAGAGGGAAGAAACAAGTCCGGGAAATCATTGGATCTGCCATTTTCCAGTATACTAAGGGCCATACCCAAAAATGAGTTCTAATAACAACCAGAAATTGGATAAAACATGTTTTGGACATGTATTTTACTTAGAAGAGATTAATTAGTAAAATCATGAAGACTAAAATATTGAAAAGCGTCTTTTGCTTCTTTCGGAGCACCGAGGACATTATTTATTGAACAGCCCTCGTAGTCTCATCCCTCCCTTTTTTTGCTTGTCATCTTTTACAGGTGAGCTAAAAAATTGTCTGGCTGCCCCCCCCCTCCCCCACCCCCTCCTTTCAAAATCCATGCTGCGTGGTTGGAATATATCTCAAGTTCAATTCATAAAGATATTTCTATATTCTGATATAATAATCAGAAATACTTACTCTTGAGGAGTCCGACAATCTGACACTCTCAGCTCTAACGGTTACATTTTGCAAGATGTAAAATTTATCTTTTTTGATGTGAAGGAACTTTTCTGGAAATTGTATCGTTCTTATGTTCTTCCCGCTCATCTCGTATCCCATTGTAGTGAAGAACTCCCCCTTCTCACTTTTTCTCGAGGTTGTTTCAGCGATGATGAAGACTTTACTGCCATGATGATGATCAGCACGGGAAAATTTTCCGTTCATAGTACAATATGACAATATTCTTACTCAAAAGTGGCGGCCACTGTCGGTCATCGTAATATATAGACATTCAAGTTAAAATATATAAGAACAGAGTGTGAATCTTCTTTGGGATGATAATGTATTTTTTTATTATATACCCAATGTGTATCACTAATTTTACACTATGCTTTACAATTGATCTTATTTTTGCTATATTAGCTAGTTATGAGGGGGTATAGAATCTGATGATCCGCTACGACCCTTTGATCAAGTTACTGTCATAATAATGTAGATACATCTAATGGTTTCATATTTCAACCGGTGGTTTGAAAATCTATATATCTCATCTAAGTTAGCATTTTGTGATATCTGATAGGCTTGTTAAGTATCTTTTTTTAAATATGAGGTTGTGGACCCCTATTTACCCTTCTTCGACATCACCGACACGAATAGCAGGTACGTTTAGAAGGAGGCGTCTTACAGGAAATTGGAAAATTTGTATTTAGTTTCTTTCCATTTACTTTTAAGTAGCCCCAGATAATTTATTAGAATAAACTTAACATCCAATTTTCAAAAGAAAAATTTGTTTACTTTTTTTTTAAAGAAAGACTAAAAACCTTGCAGCTTATCGACTGCTGATATCAAGAAACCCCTTTCCCTCTTTTATAAATTCCAGCCGTTAATACTTTTATCATCGAACAACAAAGAGGTACTTTCTCTCTCTCTCTATCTCTTCCGAATAAGAATATTGAATTTATAAGAAAAAGAAGATAAGGCTCATTTGCTATATAAATTTTATGAAAATATGTTGTTTACTCTTTGAAGTTTTTTAAATAAGTGAAGTGTTATTCTACATAATTCTCCGATTTCCATATAACAAAATTTCATTGAGAGAGAGAGAGAGAGAGAAATAACTATAAGTATTGTGTAAAAACAAACACACCCCAAACACATGTTGTGTTTGTTTTCCAGACTCTTCAAAACTCTCTCCCTCTCTCTCGCTGCGCGTGTGTGTGAAAGTAAGGGGATTGGGGGTGTTACGGTGATAGTGTGTTATTAAGGTTGTGTGGAATGGGGGTTCTCTCCTCTGTTTAAAAACATCTTATATATTGTGACATGTATATAGTGTGTATGTAATAATATGCCCCTTTATAACAGGCTGGGACCAATCGCCCAAGTGGGATATAATAGCCCGTTTGGCCTATTGTATCTGTTTTGGAAAGAATTTTTTTCTGCAACCCTACAGGTCGTTAGATTGATTCCCAAGAAATATACAAACTTTCGAGGGATCCATCTCTTAAATAGTGTTCACACAGATAACCTTGTCAACCAAAAGTCATTCCTTTATAAGTATCTTGATGCTTATTTATAAAATTAATTGCTAATTAAAATTTCCATTTTTTGATATGTAAATTTATATTCCATTTCGGATATAATTTCCCAAACAAGCTATTAACGATTGATCTCATCCTGTTTAAGATTTGTAAAGGACCAATGTCTTTCTAAGAGACAAAATCTGTTACAATATGTATTAATTAATAATTGATTATTCCATTAGCACATGACATTTTTTTTTTATCAGTAAGTGTACTACTTTCTCCATCAGCTACCACAATAAGAGATTTTTGATTTTACTGAAATACCGGTACTTAAAAACAACCAAAATTGAAACTTATTTAATCTCAGTAAAAATTTTAAATCACTTTTATCATCAAATTAGAAGGCTTTTGATATTTTCATCATCGTCTGTCCCCTAAAATATTTTGTGTATCCTCCTCCTTTCCAAAAAAAGTATATACATAAATCAAAAAAGAATTTTTTTCAACAGTCTAAACAAATTTATACTCAGTATTTACCTCTTTCTTATTTTTATATTTTATCATAGTTACAATGTCAATTGCTGAAAGATCCCCAAAGAAGCAGCCTAGTAAATGGTTCGAGAAAAAGCGCTGCAACATCCTTGATGTTCCCACACGTCCCGGCGAGGATACATTCTCAAGCATAAAGCGCTTGAGCCAAAGCAAGATTCTTGTGGAGCCATATAGTTTATATAAAGGGATCATGGCTCTCCGAAATGAGGACCTCAAGCGCGCTGCCATTCTACAATATCAAGTAGCGAGGCAACAAGTTCTTCAGTACTGGATCAAGGAATTCCGAAGGAATTGCCATTGTGACATGTCAGAAAACTGGATTGATGAAAATCTACCTTCTTTGGATGTCAAAAAACTTCACTTATTTAAAAAGTCAGGAGCCGCGTATGCCCCCGAATCATCGCGCGACATACGTCTTGCAACCAATCCAAATATCAAGATTCTTCAAGAGAATGCAGCAGACAACGACACAGGAAATTTTTCTATGGGGAAAGCAGCAAGCTCTGTTGTACTAGTCGAGTCTTCAACTCCGGTGGAAAAGATGAAAGTTAGTGATGCTTCACCTGTCTCGATATACGGGATTCGCAAAGAATCCACGCCGAGGACAAGATACTAAACTCAAACAAAATACCACCCTCGAGAATGAAACTGCAAACATTTAAAGGCCTTGAAAGATCAGTGAATTTTAACAGAATTTATGAAAAACCCTCTTGTCGTCAGTCCTCTTCTAGGGAAACGTATGCTGTTTCAGACAGGACAAGGCATATGCCAGGTTCTGGAAAAATTGTTCCCTCTCAAGACGTTTCTACCAGCAGCAGTGATGATGTAGCAATAAGAAAGGTCAGGTCCAGGAAGAGAAACTTGTCTGTAACAGTAAGTCAACCTTCGACAAAATTAAAGTCTTCTCAGCATTCAGAGTATTGCATGCTTTCAACTTGCTATTCCTTGGATAAAAAAGTTAGACGTCATTGCACTAAGAGCCACATGCCGTCAATGTTCCAGATGGTTTCAACAGATTCCAATAATGTTGGTCAGTGTGTCAGCATTAAGGTGGCTTATCAGAGCTGCCTTAGAATAACGAGCTACCTTAGATATTCAGTGCAAACAGTCAATCGGGCCGAAAAAATTCCTTCAACAATTTCTCTTAACCCACTGCATTCAGATTTATTTCGCCAAGCATGTCGGTTTTTAGAGGTACAAGAGCCTGAAAAGTTCACTCTTCATCCAGTGAATTATCCAGCTAGTGTTGTTTAAGAGATGTATCTTGGTTCTCTTGGACAAATGCAACCAAAGTCAGCAGAAGTATTTCTTTCATTTTAAATCAGCCAGTGAAACATCCATGCCATTTTGCAATCCCATTTCATTCAATACCCCAATTTCATTGAATATTCAGTCAGATTTAGAGTTGCCATCAGATTTGGAGTATCCTTTGCCAGACGGAAGTACCTCTGATGACATGGAAGTAGCCGAACAGGGTGAGTTACCTGCACTGTTTGATAGCCACTTTCACTTGGATCGTTCAAGTAAGAAAATCTGGGGAGTTAACAAAGGGCACACTGTAGAGGACATTTTGCACTTAAGTGATACACATTTTGTGTCGTGCAAGCCAGCTATTCCTGTTAGAGTTGTTGGAGGGATCATTGTCTACAGTGAACCTGAGACATATCCTAACATATCTTTCAATTTGAAAGGACCTTGGAGAGTCGCTGTAGGAGTACATCCAAAACATTACAGATCATTATCTGATGAAAAGATGAGCTTACTACATCAATTACTTCACCATCCAAAAGTCGTCGCTCTAGGAGAGTGCAGCTTAGATAGAAGTGTTTCGCCGTCTGAGTGGTCGCAACAGGAAGAGGTATTCGTTAAGATTTTAAGTCTTGCCAAGCCCTGTCAACCGCTAGTTTTACATCTTAGAAGGCTGGTGGGCGATGAGTATGGGTCAGATGTAAATGCAAGATGCATAATGTTAATGGAAAGGTATTGTAGCCGTACACAGTGGATCCACGTCCATTGCTTTAAAGGAAAGGTAGACGTAGTAGAGACCTGGTTAAATAAAATTCCTAACACTTATTTTGGAGTCACAGCGGCTGTCCGCATATTTGACGAAAACCAGATTACTGGTTTGAAGGCAATTCCAAGAAATAAGCTGGTACTGGAATCTGATGCACCGTACTTTCCATTGGGTATAGCTAAAGTCAGCATATCTAGGGGAGACTGCTTCGCTCGTTGCTGTTTATTTGGGTATTAGGCCTTCAGAACTCATGCAGGTCACTTTTGAAAACGCCTGGTACCTGTATAGACAGAAAGTTGGATACACACTGTAATATTAGAGTCTGCTTTTGGGGGAAAATAATACTTTTCATAAAAAATTGGAGTCTTCTTGAATCAGATTTCAAAATTGGAGTCAGATTTCAAAATTGGGGTCAGATTTCACAAGAAAGATCAGTTGACGCAAGCGTGAAAGATATCAGGCCGCAAAAGCATTTTATTTTAGGAATGGTAATGTACACTGGAATACTGTGATATATATGAATTACGGCGTCGTACTTCATTACGGTATCATACAAACTGACACAATGAAGGAATATGACTTATGGTCTGAATACACAAAGCATTTTCATTCCTGTAATATTTTCGAGTTTATGTAAGAAAAATATTTCAATGTTGAATACTTAGTGTTGAATACTTAAAAATATTTGCAAATAAACAAAGACAAAGATTTTTCTGTTAATTATTTATAAACAAAGAACTTAAAAAATAACATGCAAGTAAAATACAAGAGAAAAATAAATCAATCAAAATGTTACAAAGAAGGTATATAATTGTCAAATAAAAAACACTGTCATAGTCCAACAGAAATTTCGAAGAATGTGAAAAATTTATCTGTCAGAAATGTACATAATAGTGTACATTTTGCACTACTACATATATGCAGCATTTGAAACTGTAATGTCAATATAACTTAAGTATCTTAAGAATAATAAAAAAAAAATTATCAACTATCATGCAGGAATATTTTAAGAGTAATTTAAGAAATAATAACTGTATGAATATTGATGAAAAATGTTATTTACTCAAAAAAATTGAAAATTAATATGTTTAAAATTCTTGGCAGAAATTTGACTAGATAAAATAAAAAGAAATGTACACACTAATGATAAAATCGTTATAATATTAGTAATGCAACATATCATGTATTTCTTCCATGTGAAATAAACATTTATAAATCTTAACAAGTTCTGCTATTTGTTTTAAAGAAAAATGAATAAACTAAGCACAGGATGTTTGCTCAAAAATACTGTATCATTTTACATGATTATAAACAAAAAGTTATAAATGTTAATGACAAGTCTGGTAAATTTTGAAAGTTAAAAAGTGACAATGTCAATAAGATTTGCTTAAAAGCATGGTTGTAAAAAAAAGTTATAAAAAAATAACAGAAATTTACGTGTTTCTGTTGTAGTTCTGAAATACAAAATTGTTCATTGGTGCTTTGCAGAAATAAGACTAGATACATGTATACAGATTAATCACAGGAATAACAGTAAATAATAATTATATATAACCATAAAAAAACTAGCTAACTTGAAGTGCCATACAGAAGAGCTATACTACTATTAAAGTACATGCTAAACTGTTCGAAATGCACTGCAGTATTACCCTTTGGGTCATCACTTGACCACATCATATAGTTTTTAATGATATTACAGTAAATAATAGCTAACCAAACGCTAAATTATAGCTATCCAAACACAAAAACAAAAAAAATTGCTAATTTGAAAAACCATACAAAAAAATCTAAAGAACTATACAGACAAATCGAACACTGTTAAACTACACAGTAGACTTATCAAATGCACCGCACCAATATTACCCTTGGGTCATACACTATTTATTGTGTCTACACCATTTAATTTTCAATGTTATAGAGAGTTTTGTTCTTTAATACTGCTTTCAAGGTGATGGGAAGTTTTGGTATGACTTTACTGATTAGGTCTTCCTTTGTTTGGATGGATAACTCTTCACCAATAATTTTCTCTACAGTGCTTTGGAAAAGGGTTAGTTTTTCATCTTTCACATTCTCTCCCTGGATTTGATAGAGGAAGTGAATATTGAAAGTCTTCATATTGTTTTCACTTTCTTCTCTAGAGCAAATAGGACACGTACCATTTTTCAACTTCTTTCTTCGACAGGCTGCAAAATATAACCAAAATAATTTTGTCTAAAAAAAGTTGAATGACATTTCAAGTGAAGAAGTAATAAACAATGAACATGGATGACATGTACTACTTTTATAAGTAAGATGGCTAAATAAACTTACGTGGCATTTCACAACACTCGTATACATCAGCGTCCGTGAAATCCGTGAGGATGATGGTTTTCTTCTTCCCATCTTCCGGCAAGTCTTCTTCGACATCTGGGTCATTTTTCGCTGCTTTTTTGTCCTCTTCAATTATTGTGATATCTGCAGAGTCTCCAATCATCTAGAATTCACAATAAGTATAACAAAGCTCACTAAAATAACCATAATAATACTGCATTTGGTACTTTAAAAACAATATGTAATTTATTTTACATAATATGAAGCAACTAATATGAACTCATTACCTCACACGGTGTGTTATAACAGAGAGAATTTGCTTATTATGACCTTAATTGACCTTTGGACCTAAAAATCAATAGGGGTCTTCTTTAGTTTATAGGGAGTTTCATTGCAAGAGCTCAAAGGGTTCTTGAGATATCGTGTGGAAACGAAAGCGTTACAGACGGACGGACAGACGGACAAACCCAAATGAATATCTCCCACTTTTCAAGCGGGAGACAAAAAACCCCACCAGAACCACTTTTGGAACATCCAGAATTTCAAAGCTACGAAGGAGAAGTACATTTTGACTTGTATAAATCTTTTATCTCAGTTAACAGATGTAACACAATGAGCGTGAATTATAATGTTAATTTATATATTAATTTTGTGCAGTATAATTTTTGTTTTATTAAAATGATCGTGTTAGAAATTATAATTGATACTATAAGTGTATATATAGAACAACGGACATTGATTCCCTTAATTATGAACTTGTTTACAAACTCTACGAGATTGGTTATAATAAGAACGTCTTCATTTAACAGACAATTTGATTTTATGATTTGTTCAGACTTATGAGGATGATGCTCCGATCTAATTTACTTAAAAATGTGCAAGTTCTACGCTGTCCACATAAATAAAGGACATTGTTGTATCTTTTAAGGAGATGGGGAAGAGAACTTTCGTGAGTGGTGGACTATATCAGTGTTAATGAACTGATTCCTCTATTAACTAATTGTTGTGACCAATTATATTATTCCCCACTTATAAAAGTTGTGTACACTGAGTATCAGTACCTTTCACCATCTTGGCTCCGAGATCTTTATAATTGAACTTTTTGATGTACCCTTGTTTGTTTGATACCTTTGCTGTGACTTTTTAATAAAACTATAAACTGTTGTAACGTTGACTTCGTTACAATCGTCACATAAATGAGTTATAATGAATGACAACTTCAAAAGCGTGCCATCTTTTATTGAAACATAAAACTAAATCACAAAACCCGGTCTTTTCCGGAATAACATGCAAAAGTAACATTTGACTCTACCATGACATACATTCCGGATTGCCCTCTCGATGACCCAGTAGATACAGATACACAACATCCGGGGGCCAAATTTAAATTTGGAGACATACAAATTTATCACTGGGCACCGAGAGGGAAATCAACATCAGTCATAATAATTACCAAAAAGAAACGAAGTGGAACAGATTACAGTACAACCAACTTACTACTGTCTTAATCTAACCATGGAGGTGTGCCGCCTCTAATACTGAGCTCTTATGATCAAATCTGAGTGATACAAACATATACAGCAACATATGCACCTATATCACCTTTGACAAATTCTATCAATATATCATATTGCACTTTTTATGGCCACTAAAATATCATTGGTATAAAGACTGAGTACAAATAGTTAGTAGTCTTCTAATGTCACTATGCATCAACAAAAAGCAACTGAAAAATAGTCAAATTGATCTGTAAGAAATATGATACAAAATCATGTTATAAAAAAAAATCAATCAAATTACAGTTCAGTTAAATGTAATCAAATGTAAAAATCCCTTTAAAAATTGACATGATCAAATAAAATTCAATTGATACAGATAATGAACTTACAAAGCAGTGCAAACAAATGGATTTAGTCATATTTAAATCAAACAATAAGAACATAATTATGTGGAAATAACATGTAGTACATATGATGTTAAGTACATTATTCCACTGATAACATGCATTCCCTTTTAGATTTGCAACCACAGTTGATACATATTATAACAAGTTCATCAATGGTAAAAGAAATTTCAACTTGATGTGAATCACAGAAATATTGAATACATAATTTGCAATGACAAGTAGAGCAATACAAAATCTATTATCAAACTTGAACTAAAAGCATTATCATCAATTGTAATCAAGCAGTATTGTCAAATATGGCAATTAATTCACATTTGTTAAATCTTACTTATACTGTAAGGTATATCATAAAAACCCATCAAATGTTGATATAAACAATCAACATAGAAAAAAAATCTACCAAGCAAAATTTCCATTAGACAAGGCTGTCCCTATCAGTCCTATATAAATGGTTTGTGTAATAAGCACATTAAATCAATGGTGGGGGTCTCTGCTTGATAGCATTTTGTGCTTTAGTATTCAAAGATGACAAAGGCACCCATATTGAGTTCTGAGCAGGTTCACCTCTGATTTGCACAAGAAATTCTGGTCCCTTGGTTGTTTGTCGTTGAGCGAGCACTCGCTTCACTTCATGAAATCCATCTGAGTCTGAGGAAACCGACAAATGAGTGTCCGCAAAAGGATCAACATGATCATTGTCACGAAAACGAATTGGTTTCTGACGATTTCTGGTTGGCCTCTGTAAAACTGGAAGTGGATTATTAGTAGTTGTATCAGTTGTAACCATGTCAGATGAGCTGAGAGAGTCCTGGCCGTCGGGAATTCTCTGAGGGGGATTTGGAATATGCTCAGTCTGTGTTCCTGTACTCTCCACTCCCTGAGACTTATTAGAGGTGGCTACTTTGAAGAATGATGAAGGTGTCGGTTGACGGACATATGCAATCTTCAAACGGTCCACATGAATCGGGGTTGACAATATTTTCCCAGTGGTTTCATCTTTCAATGTCACCATATGTGGAGAATCTACACTATGCACAATATAGACTCCAACATATTTATTTTGCAGTTTCTGGGCTGCTCCTGTAGGTTCCTTATGTAGAAACATCATATTATGTATACACTGCTAATACCAAAACAGACCTGCCGACCTTTAGAATGTGTGAGTAAGGTGAAACAAGCGTTTAAATGCACCTCACAAAAGATTTCTCGAAATATACTTCTGATTCGATATTTCTATATCAAAGTTAACATTTTAGTGGTTTTGGCCCCAGTGGGGCAGGGATCATGAAATTAAAGATTGTATGTTTCCCTTCACCCACACATGTTGTATGCCAATTTTGGTTGAAATTGGTTCAGTGGCTGCAGAGATGCTGAAGAAATTTCTTTCAAATAACGCACAATGACGAATGAAAACGGATAGCAACCTAAGTTTACTCAGGTGACCTAAAACAGAAACCTAAAAAGTCCGTTAAAAAAATTAAAATTTACAACGATAATGAAATTACGTCAAAAATTAAGTACTCTAGCTGTTTCATATGAATTATATAAATTTGATATTGACACCCCCCCCCCCCAAAAAAAAAGAAGAAAATCATGGGTAGACATTTAAAGTTACTCGTTCGTTTATATGATTTTACTTCATTTTACTGGATTCAGTTTCTATGTAAATAAAAAAAGTAATTTAATTACATACCTCACATTTTCCTTTTCATGTAATCTCTCATGAACTGACATTCTATCGTATTTGTAAAACATTAAATGACAAAACCCACACTGTTACATGTTGTTTAAGCTAATAAAAACATTCCACGCAAAATAGTCTTCAGTGTGAAGATCACATCATGGAACTATGATACTGAATTTAATATTAACATCTAACATTTTAATACGAGCCTATTTTTTTTTTTCATTGGCTGCCTCTGACGATGCAGGACAAACATCTTCTTCAAAAGTGACAAGAATATCCATTATAAATTAAATAATTGTATCGATTTCATGATTCTTCATTTTGCAATTCATAAATTTTTAATGATCACCTTTTCATTGTTCATTAACCATTCATTCACCTTAAATTCAAACCATGTTCACTTTAAATTTAATGTTTTGAATTATTTTACAGAGACCTTTTTTTAAAATAAATATCTGCCCAATATCACCTTAGTATCAATTTTAAGTACAGAGTACATCACTTGAAAATTTCTAATCTCACTTTCACATTAATTCCCTCAATTCTTACAACACATTTAATATAAAAAAAAGTTACAATAATTTTTATCACTTCTTGATTTCTGCACTCTCTCTTTGAACCTGTATAAATTGCAAATTTCAGTTTGCATTCATCTTTAACGAAAAATAACCAGCAGAAATGTTCCTTTTTTGTGTATCTTTTTTTTTTTGATGTTGAATTGAAGGAAATTTGAAACAATAAATCATTTCATATATAATCTGTATCATCATCTTCGATCTTCTGTTAGTTGCTATTTCCATTTTGATTTTCTTCTTGTATGTTTTTATCATTACTTGTATGCCCTGATGGACTTCAAATTGATATCAATAAATCTTATCTTATCTATAATCTCATTAATAAAAAAAATAATAATAGTAAAAATAATACACAAAATGGGATCTACACTTATTTAATTCACATGTCCCTTACTCCTGGTATGTGGAGGAGACCCATCAGTAACTGGAAATATAAGAAAAGTAGGTTTAAATTACACATTAAATTTTAAATTACTTAAGCGGTATATCAATAAAAACGATAAATATTTATTAATTTTTTTTTATTTCATTCATAAAATTGATAACATACATAAAATATTATTTGATTAAGAAAATGAATCACAAGATGATATTACATTAAAAATAATTGTTTTTTTTTCTCTTATTTTTTAAACATCTTTTTCGATATAATTTTTTTTACGATTTTTTTTTATGTGTCATTATTGTTACTAAAATCATATTAGTCATCTATTGTATGAATTTCCTTTCAATTAAATACATGCTTACACGAAATATAAGACAAGAATATTAAATATTCCATTAATTTGTATCATCGTGCAATATACCCAAGGCGTCAGTGGTATCCGAGTCGTCGTTGCCTGAAGTTCCAATTGGCGTCGTTCGTCAATTCATGTTTTCAGACACATTGTTGATAGTCGAAGTATAAGGGTGATGTATTTTAGTAGTGTCAGCAGAATTATCAGTGTGAGGTGAAAATGTTGTTGAAGTCTGAGAAATGTTTGTAGAATCATGTGTGATTGGAGTTATATTATGGACCGTGCTTGTGTCGGTAGTAATTGTACATGTAGTCTTGTCAGTCGTATGTTTGTAAGTCGTCATCCTTAAAAGGGTCATAAAAAAGATGTGTCCAACAATTCTGTAGTTGATCTTTTAATTTTTAGTGTCGATGATTCAGAAGAATCTGAAGTCCAATAAAATAACTTTTGTAAGAATAAATAAAATCAGATGAAAAAATTATTATAAAAGATATAAAGGAAAATAATTCCGATAAAAAAATCATTTCGATTGAATGATTCTTACAGCAATTTTAAGTCTCAGGCAATTCCAAGTTTTTTTTCTGTTAAGAATCACGCATTTGTTCTCAAAAAAGAAAAATCAGGCTTGAATTTATAAAATAGATATCATTCTGCTAAATATTTGATTGAACTGGGTTTTTCTTTTTATAAAGAAATATTTTTAAACCTATAATGCAAAGTGTTAGATGCATAAAATACAGCTTCTATGAATATTTACACAAATATATAAACAATTAGAGAGAATATAATAATTTTGACCATAAAAATCAATTACAGGATTCTTGATTTTGTTTCTTTTTTTAAAGAAAGTCTCCTGATTCGATGCAACACCAAGCCGGATTTAATCTCCTGGGGAAAAAGAATTTATTACAGACATCGATTCTCTCTGATATGAATTTTTCTCCTAAAGTTCCAAACCCTACCTCTCTAAGTATCGCGTCCATTTCAATGTAGAACAGTGTCGAGGGAGTTCGGTTTACTGCGTTTTTCAATTTGAGAGGTTCTGAACGGTTGCTGCTTTATTTTGTGAACCATCGGTATTACTCGATTCTCTTTAAATAATCACCTCACAAGTGGAAGAAGCACCGATTATTTAAGTACAAAGTCATGATGAGGAAGAATGCTTTCTCGGAGAAGTCTCGACATTTCTGTGTGTAAATATCGTACCATGGATTCCCCTGCCTGAAATTTCATAGTAATTGATTATCAACTAGTGCTGTATAAAATGTAAATATTTAGATTATTTCCCAATTTACCAACATATCTTTATCACTGCAATATCTTATATACTAGTAGAAATTAGCTGGAACATTACATTAAAGTCATTCAGGGTAGGTAAGATAAATTCAAGGAAGGCAAAGTACAGTCACAACTTATCACTGACAAATAACTGCATGTATCTGTTGAGACGCCTTGGTTTCGCACAGTCTGGATGACTCTGGAAAAAGCTTTTCAAGGCTGGCCATAGTTGGAGGGTACGCTGTACGCGTATGTGTTCCTTGACAAGACCGAATACGTAATATCGCGACTACCATTGAGTACCTCGCAGTTATCTAACTTACTACCGCTCTTTTGCGGGGGAGTCGAGAAAAGTCTACATTTCTGGGGGCAAATGACATTGTTTACAGTAGTGACACTCGAATGATTCGAACAATTTAATGCCGAAATCACGATGTTTTGCCAGATATTGAACTTCAAATAGTAGATCGTCAAATAAGGAAAGTTTAGAATATTTTATATGCTTAAAAATGTGACGATTTTCAATGAAAATTTAACGAGAAGAGTCCGCTTAATTAAAAATATGGTTAAAAATGTGACAATTTAGAATTGGCTCCTCTCAAAAATATATTAGGCTGGTTCAGCGTTTGTTTAGCGAGGTATTCTACCAGGATTTTTTATTTATCTGTCCTTATAAATGCTACAATGATCGATCTTGCATTGTATTGAATAGCACATTGCCCCCACCCAACAGACGATTCCTACCTCCTTCGCGAAAGAGTTCCGCTAAGTTAAGTAATCGCGATATCAAGTATTTGTAAACACCAAACTAAATTTTATAAATTCTAACTGTTATACTTGAGAACACATTGAAAACACACGTGTTTACTCGATTCTGACATTTATTGAATGTGTAATAAAAAAAATTCACACCAATGATGGTGGTATATAGAGTGATAAGGTCTAACATTACTCAGTAAGAAATAGTTTCATTAAATAGTGCAAGTAACAGCTTTTTAAAAAGCTTGCCAGACGCAATCAATCAATATCTGTTAGAGAAGTGATAGACCTTTTGAGCAATACTTTTTTGTGCTGTCTTTTTATTTGAGAACCTTGTAAAAATATTTAATTATCTAACTTGTAAAAGAACGACGTTTTGGCTGCGTCAGTGGCGTAGCATCGATTTTGAAAGTGAGGGGGGGGGGGGAAGGCAGACAGTAACAATTTTCTTTAATTACCTGAAAAAGATGACAAGCAAAAAAAAAATATTTCCTATAGTATAAGTAAGGTTCGGAAAAAAGGGGGCACCGCACCCCCTCCCCCCGTTGCTACGCCCCTGTCTATTCAGAAGAGTGGTTAGAACCATCACATGAGAGAGCACGGCTCCCAGTCCGTAGGGAGAAGCATCTGTTGCCAGAGTTACAGGCTTCTGTGGATCGTAGTGCACACGTACTTGGTCTGACGTCACGATAAAACTTGATTTTCTCAAATGCTGCTCAATTTTGTCTTTTAGGAATTCACTCTTGTCTACATTTGCTTTTAGCCCGTAACGGTCAAGTCACTTCAAGACTTGCTCTAAGTTCTTAAGGTGTTCTTCAGGTGTTCTCCCAGTAATGATCATATCATCCATGTTGCAGTGTACTCCCTCGAGTCCTTGAAGAACTGTATCCATGGCTCTCTGCCATATTGCGGGCGCGGAGGCTATTCCGAACACGAGCCTGTTGTACTGGAATAAACCACGGAGAGTAATTATCGTGAGATAATAACTGTCCTCTTCTCTTACTGTCATCTGAAGATACGCATTCTTCAAGTCCAGTTTTGTAAACTGTTGTCCTCCCGCTAAACTTGCAAATACGTCCTCGATCTTGGGTAGAGGGTACTGGTCTACGTCCAAGACAGGATTCACAGTAACTTTAAAATCACCACAGATTCTCACAGTTCCATCTTTTTTTGGTATTGAAACAATGGGAGTAGCCCATTCACTGTGTTCTACCTTACTGAGGATTCCAGTTTCGATAAGACGGTGTAGTTCTTTGTCAACCTTGAACTTAGAGCATATTCTCTAATCTTTCTGATAAGTTCTAATATTGTTGTTCTGTTTAGTAACGAGGAGTCCAGGGTCTTGATATCTTGCAGCACTCCAAGAGTAAAATCAACATCTTCAATATGTGAAGAGCAACATCTGCATCCTGATGGAATGGTTATTTCTCTGTTTAGGAAGGCATTAAATTTAGCTGATGGAGGCACAACCATAAGTTTGGGACCTGGACGCCTACGGCCTGGGAAGAGGCATAGATATGGATGGTGGACTTGACATTGCTGTTTTTTTTTTGTTGATTATTTTGATGTGTTGTTGCTTCTCTGCATGAAATTTTTGCACTTTTTGTTTGTTGCTGTTTAGAGTATTTATGCCTACATTTGTTGCACAGAATATCATTCGAACTTGCTTCTACGAGAAAGTTTCTTCTAAGAAAACGGTGCATTCCAACTGTGTCACATTTTTTTTCGATCATCTGGTTTAGTCCTCTTTTTGCATAGGATGCAGGGATAATACTTAAGGCTGTGTTCGTCTTGTTTCTCTATTTTTTAATGTTCTAAAAAAAGAAAGGAAAATTGTGTTTGAATTCAGTTTAAATTGTGAATTACAGCACATTTCAGGTTTAATTAATGAATATGGTTTTTATTCCTTTTGGTATTTTCATGTTAAAAAAATTATTTTACGGTTTAATTTGTTATTTTTTGTTAATAATGTTGTTTACAAATCAAGAATGCTCTATAGACCCTTTTCCTGTGACATATTTTACCTAAGAGTGATTCCCCTTAGCCTCCATATTGTAGGGCAACATTCTTAGATCCCCATATTATTCATCCAAGTTCAGTTTGTTATACATCTGTTAAAGCCTCTATTTAATCCATAATTTTAAGATTGTAAATATTTTTCTCCATATATTTCTTGCATACATGATTGAAATTGGTTTGTTCGTGATCTTCTTTGTTGAATCCATCTTCAGTATAATACCAAATTGGGATGTCAGGTGAGTTTTGGTATAATTTACTCGTTGAAAAAACATCCATCTGATATACCTTCATATGAACCAACTGTATCCTCGAATTTCTGCAATTATGGGAGGCTAGTTAAACTGTCGGCACAAAAAACCCCTGTCTGTCGAAGGTATGAATTCCCTGCAATTAGAAAGATACATTTATGATTTGAGAAGATATGACCCACAATGTTCTTATCTTACCTGTTTTCTGACTGCATTACTGGTACCGGTGTTGCTAAGTCCCCTCTGTCGCATTAGGCGATTAACCTTCAGGTCACATGTGTTCTTCAGGGTAAGGATGGTGGATCTTGTGGCGTTGTCCAGTTGGTGAAGAACATCATCGTTCCAGCTGATGACTATTTGTATTTTTAAAAAAGATATTGTATCACCTTTTTAAATTTCAGGAAATAATTGGCTATCTTGACTCTTAAAGAAAAGTTACAGTGAGGAGTTTCAATGATAAGTAAATGCATACTAATTTAATAAGTTTTGTCTCAGGTGACAGATAATTACTCCCCTACTGGTGAACCCGGAGGAGACTATAGGTTTCCTCTGCGTCCGTCCGTCCGTCTGTCTGTCCCAGTCAGTCTGTCCCACTTGGTTTTCCGCACTTTTTTTCTAAACGCTTGCAGATATTCAGCTGAATTTTGGCAAGTGAGTGTATCTTAATCAGTTACAGAACAAGTTTGAATTCGCTTTGCTTCATTGATTTTTGACAGAATTATGGCATTTTGAATATTTTTCATAGTCGCTCAATGAA
>PRKT01001444.1:0-19897 GCA_003671525.1 Saccostrea glomerata
TCGCCTAAGTCTGTTTCATTATGCGTTAAAATGTTAGTCTAAGCAATTAAATGATCGCCGAGTACGAGTCTTACCTGTAGCTGAGGCGCCCTAGGGGGTTAAAATTACATAACATTGTTGATGAAATCTGTTTTGGTGTAATCGTCAGTTGTGTATGTCCTAACATAAAAATTCTTGATGACATGTAAATGTGTTTATCGTGTGATGACTGATAAGGGAATAGATCCATGATGCTATATTATACCGTGAGCCTCCACTCTAGCATGGCGAAGCTATTTAGTTATCATAACTTAAAACCTAAATTAATATTAAATCATTTCTGTGCATACCTATATTTAAATGCAGATTTGCCCTCTATAATATGACCCAGAAAAGAATGTGATTTTAGCATGATAAGGACAGTGATAAGCGCTTGACCTGTGGTTTAATTAAATGGACGCCCCGCATTGAAGATTGAATTAAATGTGACACAGTTACTTGTAAATTATTAGTTTTTCACCTGATGGAAACCAACAGATGAATGTTGTAATAGATTGAGTACTGCTTGAAAGAGTAAGTAACAATGAATATATTAAAGTCACTGCTCCTTCAGAATTGTATACAAAATATACATTAAAGCATTCACTTTAATAATAACTAAAGTCATTTATAAGTGCATACCTTTTGAGTTTCCATTCATCATTCAACTCTCACCTCTTTGAAATGGTCTATAGTATTATAATTATAATTTATTTAAGCTAGAAGAAATAAGGAAAGTTGTACATTTATTTCATTAACACAGTCTTCACGAAAACTCACTGGTCCGAAGACCGAGGCCAGTGAATTTTGATGTCGGGGCAGTGAAAATCAGAATTCAAGAAGTCCGATGGGCTTGTTGATTATAAAAATCATACTTGTACACAGTCAATATATATTTTAACTGACTTACTTGCGTAAATTTCATTAATATATAAAATAAAAAAATCAAGCATGTGTTGTTGAATCGTATTATTATAACCCTATTATAACATGGACGTATTACGTAACAACCGGAACTAGCTAGTAACTATTAACTAGTACGTAAAATGTGCTAATTCCCAACGAACAACTTACCTAAACGCAACAAACGACAAAAAATGGCGGGCTCAACTCCAATATAAGGATAAAGTAGTACTTTGACTGAAACAATATTAACATATTCATACATCACTGTATATTAAAATAATGTTACGGAGTTTATTATTTCTACATTCCACACATGAATTTACTGTCGACTGGGGACAGGTCGACGGTTGACAGTTGACACTTCCCTTGTGTTTTAGTGTCGACCGGGGACAGGTCGACGGTTGACAGTTGACACTTTCCTTGTGTTCTAGTGTCGACCGGGGACAGGTCGACGGTTGACAGTTGACACTTTCCTTGTGTTCTAGTGTCGACCGGGGACAGGTCGACGGTTGACAGTTGACACTTTCCTTGTGTTCTAGTGTCGACCGGGGACAGGTCTACGGTTGACAGTTGTCACTTTCCTTGTGTTCTAGTGTCGACCGGGGACAGGTCGACGGTTGACAGTTGACACTTTCCTTGTGTTCTAGTGTCAACCGGGGACAGGTCGATGGTTGACAGTTGACACTTTCCTTGTGTTCTGGTGTCGACCGGGGACAGGTAGACGGTTGACAGTTGACACTTCCCTTGTGTATACTAGTGTCGACCGGGGACAGGTCGACGGTTGACAGTTGACACTTCCCTTGTGTACTAGTGTCGACCGGGGACAGGTGGACGGTTGACACTTTCGTTGTGTTCTAGTGTCGACCGAGAACAGGTTGACGGTTGACAGTTGACACTCCCCTTGTATTCTAGTGTTGACTGGAGACAGGTCGATGGTTGACAGTTGACGCTTTCCATATGATTTACTATGGACTGGGGACACTGACCCTAATCACAACTATAAATGTGAAACTAACCTTAATCACAGCTATAAATGTGAAACTAACCCTAATCACAGCTATAAATGTGAAACTAACCCTAATCACAGTTATTTACACAAGACTAACCCTAATCACAGCTTTTTATACGAGACTAACCCTAATTACAGCTATAAATGTGAGACTTACCCTAATCACAGCTGTTAATGCGAGACTAAACTTAATCACAGCTTTTAATACGAGACTAACACTTATCACACTTATGAATACGAGACTAACCCTAATCACAGTTATGTATGTGATATTACCAACTGTCAACTGTTCCCGGTCGACAGTAGAAATGATTAGATGTCAACTGTCCCTGTCGACAGTAGAAATGGTTTAATGTCAACTGTCAACCGTCCCCGGTTGACAGTAGAAATGGTTAAATGTCAACTGTTCCCGGTTGACAGTAGAACCGAATCACCACTTTTATAAATAAAGCTTCCGCATAGGGACTACATACCCTTATATTGGAGTTGAAGTACGTAAGGCTCAACATGTATAAATTTACAGTTATGAAAATGTATTTATTTTATTATTTAATTAAGGGGCCAGTAAAAATTTTGGTGGGCCAGTAAATTTTGAAAGTTGACTGGTCCGACTGGCCAGTAAGTTTGAAAAGTTTTCGTGAAGACTGTTAACATGATCAAACTCGATGGATAAATTATAATAAACATGTTGAAACTGCGCTAAAAGTTCAATGCTGTAAGCAAATCCAGAATGTGTGTACCAGCCGGTACATGTACCTCATGTAGTTAAACTGACAGAATACTATAAAATCAGTCTAATTTTCCTTAAGCTTGTGTTCCTAGGTTTAATCTGAATTTCAACACATCCAAAGCTTCACCTAGAAGTTAGATAAATCCTCTTGCCTTGTTTATAATATCACTGAAATAAAATCTTGTGTAAATATTTAATTATGATGATCCCTGAAGTGTGCCCTCAGAAAATGTACACATATGGCATATCAAATGAGGTCATAGTTAAGATAAATGTACACACAGTGGACACAGTCCTTCACAAAATCTAACTTGAGATAGTATTAGGCTACACTGAGGAAGAAATTGTCATCATGGTCATGACAAATTTGAATGATCTCGATAAATATCTCCTGAAGTCAAGATTTTCTATTCTTTGAATGATTAAAATCTCAACTTTGTGACACTTAAAAATATTCTAAATTATTAGTTTTTGAAAAAAATGTTTGAGAAAAGTGTTTAAAGTACGATAAAGTGTATGGTTACATGAAAGAAGAACATGAAAAAAAAACTTTGAAAGATTAGTTTAAGGAATTAATTTAAATACTAGTTCCTTGTGTACAGTTGTATCTTATTTTCCCCCAAAAAAATTTAAGGAAGGCCCACACTTTTACGGATCCGGTTCTAATTTTAAACATCAATATACTGGTAAAATTATGATTTTCACTTTTCTATTCATATAAATCTTTTTGGGTGATTGAAAATGATTATGCAAGTACAGTAAAACTTCTCTAAACTGGCCAGCTGTGGGACTGAATAAAATGGCCGGACTAGAGGGGTGGCCGGTTTCCCGAGAATCTAACATACTAAAGAATTGCAGAACTAATGTGTGACAGATGCTAGAAAAAATAACTAATTATATATAATTATATAATTAGTGTCTGTTATAATTATCTGTCAACATGTTATTAATTATCTGCAGACACGTAATGTATATTCTTAGTGTCTAAAAAACAAATTATTATTAGTGGGGATTAATTCGTCATACACGTTGATTTTTATAAAAAGAAATTAAAAAATAAAACAGAAAAAAAACATGGAAAGTTCCTTTTTTAACCATAAGCGAAGAAATAAACCAGACCCTTTACCTTAATTAACTGAATTCTATACAGTATACTGCATGTATCTGCTTATCGCTTAGGCCATAATAAAAATATTCCTAGATTCTCATCCCCGCCCGCCCCGATTTTATACCCCCGCCTCGATTTTTTTTATTTTTGTTTTTCTACGGTTTAATTCTGATCGGGATCGGTATTCATCTACCATTCTACTTTCGTTTTAAACCCCGCGAAAGTCGTCATGATTTTTGACAGCTGAAAATGTGGTGATTGCTGTTATACATGCGTATATATTGTAAACAAGGGTCATTGGTTGAAAAAGATTGGTGATAATGTGAAGTAAGCGATAATTGAACCTTTACTATGACTTTTATTCGGGTATTGTAGATAAAATTACACCGATTGATTAGGTCAATAAAAAATCTGCAAAATTGAAAAAATAAAAAATATAAAATAAAAGCCGCCCGCCCGCCTCGATTTTTAAAAAAATTCGGATGAGAATCTAGCAATTTATTTATTATGGCCTTACGTCATTAAAAAAATTGTACTTCAATGAAAAGTAATTATTAAAACATTTCTGAGCAATTCTTCTGTTAATTGAATTAAAATATGTATATTTTGGTAAACATTTTACTAGTATTTTTTTTCCCTTAGCATTATGTAAATGTATCCAATTCTAACAGTCCAGTCCAATACGAAAAATCGTAATATTACAAAATATCGTAATATTATTCTTATATTACTATTTTTCGTAATATAGTTAAATTACGGAAATTCGTAATATAGCAAGTTGAGAGAGACTATATTACGAGTTTTCGTAATGCAAGACAAAATAAAGCATTGAAAGAAACTGAATGATGTTTTTGGAAGTATGACGCCAGAAATACATTATGCCCCAATGGTACTAGTATCACGTGGTCATTTTGGTCAGTGACGTCTATCGAAAAGTATGGAAATGCAAGATGAAAGTAACAATGGTAATGGGTGAGTGAACATTTTGTTTTATTATTCTTATATAAGAATTTTCCCAAGGATAGGAACAATTTTCCATAAAATTTCAATGTATCCTCAAGCTTGTCACAATGGTCTATAATCCCCGAATTCCCTATATTTTTCCCGAAGTCTACCCTGAAAATCAGACCCTCATCTCAAACAACGAGATGTTACGAGAGATAACTTGTAAGACTCTCACTAGGCTCTGAATCCGCTTGCACTTGGATCAAATGCACCAAAACAAAGAAAATCCAATAACCATACATATCCACGATATCATAATGATGAAACCAGAGACCAATAATCTCTGATGAAACATAACAAAGAGGTTGTATCAGAAAAAAGGGAAGTAACTCTTAGAAGAGTTAGAAATTGCTTATATTACGAATTTTAGTAATATTACGATTTTTCGTATTGGACTGGACTGTCTAAGTATTATGTGTATTTAAAAAGACGATGCAATATGGCGTGCGATAATTTGTTGATTCATTCTGTGATTTAAATTTATAATTTGCTTGATATTTTATTAATTCAAGTTTAATTTTTTTTAAAATCATAATTATGTACACAACTAAGACCGGCCATTTACATAGTCTGGCAAGATGACTACCCCTTCAAGATGGTTAAACAATAGAAAACCCTATGAGGCCATATTCAGTTTTTCACACCTCTGACTTCTGGTGGGTAGGCTATTTTTCACACCTCCGGCCGGTCATTATTACCCCTCCAGCCAATGACAGTTAATTTCGTGCAATCAAAAAGTGGCCGGTATGATGAGGGGAAATTTCCCATGTTTCTTAATTTTTGTTCTTGGAAAAGTGGCCGGTGTCCGGTTTTCAGGGGTGGCCGGTTTTATGAGAGTTTATGTGTAAAGAAATGTTAAGAATTTTGCCGGGACTTATAAATTTTGTCTATGTTCAGGGAGAACCGGTTTCCAGGGGGGCCGGTTTGGAGAAGTTTATATATTTGTTTATTATAGTGTTATTGTGCATATGAAGCATTTAATATACATTATTTATGGAATTTAACACTTTGCACTCTGTCCATAAGATCTATATGTCATTTTGTACATACACAGACACAAAATTCTTAATTGCTTTTATGGACCTAAATCTTTTTAATTTTCTTTTAAGCAAACTAACCTGAGATCTATTTTTATTGATTTAGAGCCTATATCATCCATTTAATTTTTACTTTTTATAAATTTTGCATTGAATAATTGAAAAAATTGATATTCAAAAAATGGGGGTATACGTCTTCAAAAGACTGTTTTGTTAAAATTCTCTGGTCAACCATGATAAAGTAGCTGTTTTTGTTAACATTAGATATAATTCTCAATATCTATCTAAAAATGGCATCTAAACATTTTGGATTTTGAGAATTATAAAAAATAAAGATATTTTGAATTTTTTTTCTGAAAGACATGGACAGATTCAACACCTGAATTTGTTAATGTTTTGCAGTAAAGATTTCAAATATTCTCTCGGCAAATGAATATTTTTGATCTTCATAATTTTTAGAATAAATTTGATGTGATTTGGTGCATAACTAAAAGAAATATGATATCACACTTTTTTATGTTCAATTTTGGCTGTTGCGTTTTTAGAGGTAAGTGCACTGAGACATGTTGTATGAAAATTAACCTGCAAAGATATGTCTTTTATGGGTGTTTTAGTAAGTTTAAGACTTGTTCAAGGTATTCCAATTGAAAAATTATCAGTTTGACAGAAAATTCTGAAAGTACGGACCTACCTTAAGGAGAAAAAATAATCATACTTCATTTTAAAACTATAGTCCTAAAGGAACAAAGATGATAAGACAATTTATTTTGATCAGTTGAACAAAATTATAAATTTACAAGTACATTGTATCTATATTTAAAAATTGAATAATTTAAGACATTATGATAATATTGTATTGTTGGTATCATAAAATTGACTTAATCCACACACCCCTCCTTTTTAAAAATTTTGGTATCATAAAATTGACACCCCCCCTCCTAAAAATATTTTGGTTTTTTCGATAGATTATTGTATTACTTACATATGTACATGTTTATGTATAATAAATGTATGTTCTTTTGTTTAAGGAGTCCAGGGCTATAGTGGATAAGTGTTTTGAGATCGGCGTAAACTTCTTTGACACGGCAGAGGTAAGAGGTTCATTAATGTAATTAAAATAATTAACTAATTAATTAAATTCAGCAGATGTAGATTTTTTCAAGTTTTAAGAAGAGATCTGCAGCAGCCTTGTATAAAAACAAGGAGAATGAAATGGCTCTGCAATATAAGCGTCATTTTATTATAAGCATGTTTTCTACAACAATGTTATACTTTATTTCATAAGGTAATATTTACATCCACTGAATATTTTCTCCTTTATTTCTTAAGAAACCATATTGCGTTCATCACTGCATAAACTACAGTAGGCATGTCGCCTGTACAGATTTCTTAATCAGTGGCTGTTTCCATCAATGAAACGTATAAGGACGTTTGCATCATTAATATAATAATTAATCTTTTTAATCCTACTTTAAATGATTATTAAAACAGATATAAATATAAACAATAAAATGTCTTTCTTTGTTTGTTGATACTAGAATGAACGGTCGCAGCTATTGCAGAAAAAATTTACATAACCCGCTTACGCGGGTTATGTATTTTTTCTGCAACAGCTGCTTCCGTTCATTCCAGTATCAACAAACAAAGAAAGCATTTTATTGTTTAAATAATAATTGTCCATTGTGTTTGTTCGTCTGACATCATTGTATATAACACAATGGTTAATAGCTGCAGAACCGTAGCTCTTTGCTTCAGATAATTTGGACAGATAAAGCAGAGAGCTACTACAGGTCCAAGCATTGTAAAAACCTTCGATTAATGCCACCTTTTTTGACCACTTACATTGGGTACTACATGTATTTCTTGTATAATTTAATTAAATAATATTAAATAAATATGCTTTATACGTTCAATCATAACTCCTTTATTATATAGATAAAACATTTCCACATAATTTATAATAATTATTCCATTTTAAAAAAAGGCAAATTAATGATTTTTTATAATATCGGCATTCAAATTAACGTCTGTCCTGTAAGCGTTCAATATCGCATCATTCTGATGACCTTACTGAGCGATATGATTTGCTTATTTAGGTTTTAATGAGTTTAATACTTACTAAATTTTCAATAAATAATTTCATTTTGTGTGAAAAATAAACACAACTTACTTAAATGCCACTTCATTTCATGAGAATTTCACTTCATGAGAATTTGACCAGACAACTTTTTTATTTACAAAGGGGCGTTCGATATTGAACGCTCATATTCGGAATGTTTCGGGCAGACTGGTATATGTAATACAAAGTCAGCAATCAATAAAACGTCAAAATATTAAACGCTAAAATTCTCTAGATTCTCGGTTGTATTTTATTAGAGACTACTGTAAACCAACTTTTATTCGTGACGACTTTATTTCGCGATTTACTGGAGATAAACTATTTCACAATGATTAATTTTCGGGATCAAGCCTTTTTGGATCTATAGTTTATAAACAAATACTTTTTAAGGACCGGTTTGCGGCGAGAAATATTTGTGATGATGAAGCTCTTGCGAACTTCGCGAAAATTTATCGCACGCGAACAAAAGTTGGTTTACAGTATTTTTTAGCTATATAATTATAAAATATATTGTCATCTTCCTATATATAGACATTGAGATACTGTGATGATAAATTTCCCTAATAGAAATCTAATATTTCAGAAACACATTGTTAAACACATGTTAAAATAATATGAATTTGAAAACTTTTTATAGGGTTGCAATTTTGATGTATTTTAATTTAGTAGCATGTGTAATAGGGTTTCTAAGAATTTTAATGTACTTTATAAATAATTTCCATGTATTTTAGAGTAATGGATAAAATTATAGTTTTGATGTACTTTATATATAATTTTGATATATCTAAGGGTTATGCAGACCTGCCTACCCTTCCGATTTTGGCGTAATTCTTCTGCTTTTTACCACAAAGATACGCTTTTATGCCACATATATTAATATTACACTTTTGATATTTTGGTTTAAAATCCTTTATGAACGACTAAATTTAGAGTTAAAGTACGACCAGCTGAAATGAAATAAAGTTCTTATAAAAGTAACTAATAGAGGACAGATTCGATTACATACGTAATATACAAAGTATTTACATGTAAACTGTTATGACGAAGATTCGAAAGAAGACGAGGCACTAAATTCATTAACTATTTAATGATATTGCCATCAGTACAGCCATTTCTATGTTCAATTAAGTTTACTTGATTTCACATTGCTACATTATTGTAATTCAGAACAAGATCCAGAAACGTGAATATTTTTAAAGATCAAGTACAGTGTTATAATATACGATTTGTGTAAACATACAAACACAAGCCTTCAATTAAGTGATCTGATACAAATTGATCAAATGCTACATTAAAAGTGCAGGGTTGAAATGAGTTTGATATACGATAATGAATACTGGTACATGTATTTACAACACGTTTCTGTGAAGAAATGATTCGAGAAATAAAAGGGTTTACCAGCTTTATTTAGTGATGTACAATTTCGGTTGTTTTGAAAGGAAAGTATTATAGTAAAAATTAAATAGGAAAGCATAATTGATTACGCTTTTGCCTCTGAAATTCCACCAAAAATGTACTGAAATTACACCCTACTGATGAAAAGAGTAGGCAGGTCTGGTTATGCTGGATAAAAACTATAACTTGATGTATTTTTAGGGTTATGCCGGATCAGAAGAGGTCCTGGGGGCGTGTCTTGAGGGACGTCGACAGGATGCTGTCATCGCGACTAAGTTTGGATTCCGTGAGGGACCCAATACCCCGCCTTACTCCCCCCAGCAGATCGACGAGGCGGTCACACGGAGTCTAAACAAACTAAAGACTTCTTATGTTGACATTCTACAGGTAAAAACAAAAATTGTCACACGGAGTTTAAATAAACTAAAGACTTCTACAGGTAACAGCAAAAGTTGTCACCTGGAGTCTAAATAAACTAAAGACATCTTCTGTTGACATTCTACAGGTAAAAACAAAAGTTTTCACGCGGAGTCTAAATAAACTAAAGACTTACATTTGTAAACAGGTAAAAACAAAAGTTATCACACAGATTGAGTCTAAATAAACTAAAGACTTCTACAGGTAACAACAAAAGTTGTCACACAGAGTCTAAATAAACTACAGAATCTTACAGGTAAAAAAAAAATTGTTACACAGAGTCTAAATAAATGAAAGACATCGTATGTTGACCTTTTACTGGTATACATTATTTATAGAGACCGTTTTCCTATGATGTATTTTGCCACTGAGTTATTCCCATTAGCCGCCATCTTGAAGGGCAAAGCAGTGAATTTTCCTCTTTGAGAAACAAATTTTAAACATGTATGTGAAAAATATATTGGGGAAAATATTTACCATTTTAAAATTATGAATTAAAAGAGGCTTAAACAAATGTACATGTATATTCAATATGTTCATAAGAAAAATAGTGTTATCTTTACCTCAGTAACCAGTGTAACAAATTGAACTTGGTTGAATAATGAAGGGATCTGGGAATGTTGACCTACAATATGTTGGCCATGAGGAATAACTCTTGCTAAAATCACCTCAATGGAAGAATGTCATAGAATTGTACATGTTTATATTACATGTATTTATATTGTCTCTTTATCTTCTTGTCTTATTCTTCTTAATTACATTTTAAAGCCCGAGATAATAAGCACCGCCTTCAGATTTACCTGGTCTGTATCCCCCTGTCAATCAAATAATTTAAGGTCCATCATTGGGTAGTTGAAATTGATTGACATTTAGCTACTAGTCCCTGTGTATATTTGACACGCGTGGCCACCATCAAATTAATTTCGGTCTTCTGATGTTTACCTCTAAATCACAATCGCAATAAGGAAGCCATTTCAATACAAACAATTTCAGCTTGATTAAAATTAATTAATTATCTGTTTTACAAACATCTCATTGTATTTCAATAAAATTAATCAAGATTGTGTATATTTTTACTAATGAAAATTGCATAGGTGAATGAAATCTTGTTTTCACTCGTAAAAATTAAGAATGATTCTTCTTTTGAAACGCGGCGAAAAATTAAGATGAAAATAAAGGAGAAAATAAGCTGGTAACACTTTTTGCATGTAATGGATAATGGATAACTAAGGATGAAAACAAAATATCTGATAAGTAACAACTTCGCCTGGACAAGTATTAAAATAATAAGATTTTCTTTCTTTCCTTTTCCTTTTTATAGCCGAGCATTTCTTGCTTCGTGGGTTGCATTGTTACCTCCGTTCGAGGTCACAGGTGTTAAAAATAGTTTTGAAAGAAATACATATGTAAGCAATAATTAAATATTTTGTTAAAGTTTTTTTTAATTATAACCTAAATTTACTTAAAATACACACATACTAGTATGTAATTTTAACTTTACAAAACCATAGTTATCGCGAATTTTTCACAATAGGATACAGAATGTGCATTTGCTAAAAATGGGACCACGCGACTTTTTATACAAACGGCAAGACTATCATCTTTGCTAGCCAAGGGTTTCTGATACGCTACTCTCCTCATAAAGGAGAGTAGCGTATCAGAAACCCTTGGCTAGCGAAGATGCAAGACTATTTGATCGTGATCAAAGCTCTAATTGTTGTAATATTTACGATAATTATGAATAGTTTTTAAGATTTTGAAAGGGACAGACAAGGATGAGTATTTTACTTTTGAAATTATACCTGTATTTCACAATCATTCTTTTTTCTACAACGAAATCAAGTCGTTGCTGCTGTACATGTGACGTACAACATACCGTAGATTTTTACAAAAGTTGTTTGATATTAGTTATAAGTCTGAAATTACGAAATTTTACAATTATCATTAATTACTATTGATATTTTTTTATTTACGATGTCGAGATCTACTAATTTTATGATGAACAGTAGGCCAGCAAGCTGTACAGGTAATACTCGTGGACTTCCTGTGTATACTGTTTGTGTATAGGGATTAGCGCTTCCCACGGTCTGCACGACCGTCAATGCCTCGGGGTGCCACGCATGTAAAATTTAGTCCCTCCCCTTACCTGCTTTACGGGCTTTAATGAGTAGAATTTCAGGGAAGCTAGACCATAAAGAAGTTTTCCTGGCAGTTTGTTTTAAGATTCATCCACCTTCTGCCCTCTCAGATAAATTAAATTTTAACAATGGCATTGTAACTTCATTATTTGGGCCCCATTATTTGTGATTTATTTCATTTTAGATTTTCTATGAAATACTTTCAAAATTACATGAAGAATTTATGTTGTCTATATACAGGTCCACTTTGCCAGTTTATTGCTGTTGACTATATACAGGTCCACTTTGCCAGTTTATTGTTGTTGTCTATATACAGGTCCACTTTGTCAGTTTATTGTTGTTGTTTATGTACAGGTCCACTTTGTCAGTTTCTTGTTGTTGTCTATATACAGGTCCACTTTGTCAGTTTATTGTTGTTGTCTATATACAGGTCCACTTTGTCAGTTTATTGTTGTTGTCTCTGTACAGGTCCACTTTGCCAGTTTATTGTTGTTGTCTATATACAGGTCCACTTTGCCAGTTTCTTGGAGAACATGGAAGACTCCGTTAAGGAACTCAACAGGCAGATCTCTCTGGGTCGTATCAAGTATTACGGAGTCTCCAACTTTGGACCAGTCAACATGAAGAACTTTGTGGAAGCCGGAGGAAAACCAATTACAAATCAGGTTATTGTGTCAAAATGTAAACCAATCACAAACCAGAATAGTGGGTCAACATGTAAACCCCAGTACAAAATATGCTGCATACCCAATTGTAGATAAGGTTTAATTTTTGTTGTTTTTGAGGTACGACATTTAGACCTATGAATTCTTGTCCACCATGAAATATAAAATGATACATACATAAGTAATCATTAAGGACAGATGATACAAACAAATTTTTTCTTTGGAATAGATTTAATTTCATGTCACAAGTTAAAAAAAGTGGATAATTCATAGCATTTTTTCTCCTAAGAACTGGAAAATGAAATAGACTTGGAAAATATTACTATGTTTCAATAAAATATACATATAGACAATAACAATATCAGTAAAGGTTAACTTTACAGATGAAAACAAATTTCAGTTTATGTTACCTTGGTGTTAAAAGTGTAATATAAACTTTAGAAAAATATACCAAGCCAGGTGAATTTTATGAGGTAATACAAAATGACAAAAATCAGTAATAAAACTGAGGCTGATTTTTACCATTTTGCTTTTCTTAATAAAATCAATCTGGCTTGGAATATTTTTCTAAAGTTTAAATTACACTTTTTGCACCAAGGTAACATATTCTGAAATGTGTTATACCTGTAAACCTGTACTGAGTGTGTTTTGTCCATATTTGTAATTATATTGAAATATTACTAATATTTTCCAAGTATATTTCATTTTCCACTTCTTAGGAGAAAAAAATTCTAAGAATTATCCACTTTTCTAAACTTGTGACATAATATTAAGTCTCTTCCAAAGAAAAAATTTGTTTGTATCATCTGTCCTTAATTCTTGATTCACGAAATCAAATTCCCATGAACCAAGAGATTTTCCTCAAACCACGAAAATTTGTCCCCACGAAAATATGTGATTTTACAGTATACATGTACTAAATATGTACAAACTAAAATTGACCCTTTAGGTCAGTGTAATGAAGGAATCACTGTCTAGCTAGTTACTGTAGAGTATGTGAAGCACAGTATGAATAAATCATCCCACGTTTCCAACTATTGTAATGTCCCTGGCACACTCTTTTCACAAGACAATAATTTCTGATATTTCCAGTTCAATGTAAAAAAGAATTCCTGAAATTAAATTTTAAAAAATGTTGTAGATTTAAATTGCACAAGGCCTCCCATTTCAATTTCCATAGTCCTCACCTGCTGTCAAACACAAAGAGAGCCACACTAGATTTACATGAATGTTAAGCCTACTAAGTGTAAGATGCAAAGACAGATTATATTTTATTTATAACAGTGATTTCTCTGTTGTTGTAGATCGGTTATAACTTACTCTGGAGGTCGGTGGAAAATGAAGTGATACCCACATGTCAGAAGTACGGGGTGGGTATCCTGGCTTACTCCCCTTTACAGCAGGGGCTGCTCTCCGGGAGATTCCTTAAGGTGGACGACGTCCCCCTGGGACGACGGAGAGGCAAACTCTTCTCTCCAGAGAGGTACATTTAGTCAGCATAAGACACTATAGGTTTAATTTATTTAATGTTTCATACAGCAATGTACTGTGAAAACTGTCTTATCCAATACCTGAATAATCCGACACACTGTGAATTCCGACGTTAAATTTCTTTCTCATTTTGCTATTTTTTTTTACATTTTTAACACTGTGCAATCTGACACTCTGTCAATACTGACACAAAATTTGTCTCCCAGTGCATGTCAGATTAGACAGGTTTCACTGTATAAAGCACCTGAATACTGTATACAGGGAAATTTTAGCCCTCTTCTTATTTTTCCCCCTTTATCCCTCTTCATGGTTGGATGAAATTAAAACAGGACAAATTCAAAGAACACCATGTAATATCTTAAACAGAACTATGACTTGACGAATTTAATTAAAATGAGGTAAAATTATTCACATGTGCTAAAGGGTGAAAATAACGCAGGGTGAAAATAACCCTGTATACAGTAGTTATTCTAGTTCTGCATATACCATCCATGTATTTTAAACAAATAGAATTTCTCTAAGAAAAGCAAATTAAATTACTTATAACTGTTACGGAATTGTTCAACATTTCAGACTATGATGGAAACAGCACTGATCAGAAGTTAATATGGAATGCTTTTGATTATTTTATTTCAACATGTCCAAGTGTCTATTCAAATATTTATATTGAATATCTTTCTCTCAATGTCTTTAAATTGGCAAGTCTAAGGCTTGTCAATTTGTATAATAAATTCTATGATATTATTATGAAATTGTAAATTTTATACAAATTAGGTGAAAATAATCTTCAGTCAACTTCATTGAAGGATGTTTGTATTTTTTAGTTGTCATCTAGCAAGGCATGGACAAGAGGGGGCTGAAAAGGAAGTATTTGAGGTAATTTGACTGACCTCTCACGTTAGAATTGAGGAAATCTAACCGAGCATTTCAAGCAATTTTACAGATACAGTAATTGATACCTTCAATTGGTTATTTCACTAAGTAAGAGTAAATCGATCATTCTGACTGATTCCCTAATACCATACATTGTATAAGCAGAATTTTTAGCAAGTATTTAATTTTGGTTTTATTAGGGAGGGTATCTGAGATTGCTAAAACTGAATATCGCTTAAAAATTAATTGCGTTTTATTTGTAAAAGCTTCTTGAATGAGCATTTAGAAATTGTTAAAATTAAAAATAATACCAGTTTTTAAGGATAAGTCTCTAAATTTGCGTCTTGCTAAAATTTCCACTTACTAGATAGTATTCAGTGTAATACTATATTTAGTAATAAAGATCAATTCCTTTAGAAAATGTTGTGTCAGATTTTATGAACTGATACACATCTATTTTGAATTCCTTGCAAATTCTCTTGATTTAAAGATAAATACTGTTATTGCCCCCCCCCCTCCCTTCCCAATCAAAATATTCATAATGATGCTCAAAAAGTAATATTTAATTAGGCTGATCTTAATAAACAGAATATTATTTGTAGATTCTTGTTTTCTATTATGCAGTGCCTTTCTTTTGGATTTATTACATGTATTTCACTTTATATTTCATTTTCATTATTTCAGGCAATAGCTAAGATGAATGATATATGTAAGAAGGCCAATGTCCCTATGTCTAAGGCAGCCTTATCCTGGCTACTTAACCAGCCCAATGTCCCTGTGGCCATAGTGGGAGCTAGGACGCCAGAACAAATGGTGGAAAACTGTGAAATTATTGACCTACCTCAGGTAAATTACAGTCCCACCTATAGACAGGTAAATTACAGCCTCACCCATAGACAGTTAAATTACAGCCCCACCCCCAGAGAGGTAAATACAGCCCCACCCATAGGTAAATAACAGCCCTATCCGAAAACCAGTACATGTAAATTACAGCCCCACTCCAGACAGGTAAATCACATCCCATACTACATGTATCAGACAATTAAATTACAGCCCCACTCCAGACAGGTAAATTACAGTCCCACTCCAGACAGGTAAATTACAGTTCCACCCACAGACAGGTAAATTACAGTCCCACTCCAGAAAGGTAAATACAGCCCCACCCATAGGTAAATTACAGCCCTATCTGAAAACCAGTACATGTAAATTACAGCCCCACCCAAGACAGGTAAATCACATCCCCAACTACATGTATCAGACAATTAAATTACAGCCCCACTTAATGACATTGAGTCCAGTAATGAAAATTTAACTAAAGTGCGATTTTTTTGAAATTCCCATTAAAATTTGTTTTAAAATTAAAAAAGAAAATCATGAACATTTTGCATTCATATTCAGTACACTGTATTATTTTAAAAACTTATTAATAATTATTTGAAATTATATTATATTGACTTTTGGTAGGTCTGGGTGGTTGTGACCATTTTTAGGCTATTTTTATCTCCTTCAGAAGGAGAGCTCTACATAAAATATAAAATAAAATGATCAATTTTTAAAACTAAAATTTGTGACATTTTTTCTTTGACAAATGATAGTTGACATATCATATCTAAAAAAAAATAATTTACATCTGGTGGTTATTTTTGTGGACCTCTAGCCGCCTTAAATCATTGTCCTGAGATGAAGACTTTGTGTTTCACTGTAACTGTTTTTCTTCAGAATCTTCCTCAAGTTGTTGAATTTATTTCTTCAATGTTATGTCAAAGAGAGACTATGTGTGTATACATGTATACTAATCTAATGCTTAACTAAAATCTATTAATTATGTTGTTGAATTAACTAAATTATTAATTATCTTGCAGAATGTCATTCAGGAGTTGACTGATGCTACAGAAGCCGTGAAGAAGAAGATCGGGAATTCCATTGACCAGTGGGCTCACCCTGATCGCTGTGAATGATTGGACTCTATATATAGTCTAGCACTCTGGAAATTTTTAATCGTTTTATATTTACGCAGCTTAGTTGTAGGTAAAGGGAATTCTGAATGGCATAAAGTTGTAATGAGCAGTATTATTTTCATCTAATTGTTAATTAAATCATTCAGCAAATTTAATATTTGTGACAAAGAATTTATTTGCATTTATTTTACAATATGCATGTACACATTGGATTGTACACTTATGCACTTGTACATGTTATTGTAGAAAACTAAATCATGATAAAAATTGTTTACTAATTTTTAAGAATGAAAATAATTGATATTTTAATCATTAGTCTAATTAGATAGGAATCATGCAGTGTCAAATCTTCTATGAAGATGATTCTGGTGATATTGTGAATTGATTGCACCTTTTTCAATGTTGATCATAAAGAATATTGAAATGAATAAATGTGATTTGATTGTCGAATGGTGTGGTCATGTTTTGTAATGTGCATACCTGAGCAAGGAACGGTAACTCTTGATACACTGAATACTGGTACTTATTTAGTCAAGGAAAACTTCAATACGGATTGATTTTTAACACCCAATAACAGCAATAACCTATATTGACTGGGTAATAGATGTAGATTGGACTCAAAACACTTGTTTTAACTATAGGATCATTATGGACTCTATTACAGCGAATATAAGATGTTAACCATTGTTTGGCGAAAAAATATGTATTTCCCTAAAATTCTAACAGAATTTTTATACTTTTGATTTATTTATTATATTTTTAACTTTATTTATATACAACAAAATGAAAGACAGGCATTTTTAATTTCTTGTTGAGGTTTTTCAACATCAACAATACTTTAAGTTACTAAAAAATATTATTTACAAATAGTTCGCTTTCTGTCCTTGCACCACATATACATAAACATAAAGATTGAGATCACGTGATCACTGAGTTGCTAGTGATTGGTTCTCTGTCATGTATTTAAATTTGATCCAGTCCTCCTCGTTATAAAACATCAGGGATTCCCGCGGGATAGCTGGCGAGTCCTGGTCGTGGAACCATTTGTTTCCCGCGGGCAGGAAGTACCCCGAGCCCGACCACTTCTTAGTCCAGGCATTTTCGCGCCACGGAAGTAGTGTGGGGACCGGAACTCCGGTGAAAGCTTCCGGTTTTCCAGACATCGTGATTCCTGAAATAGAAATTGAAAAGGCTTGTTTAAATTCAATCCATTCTTTTCATACTTGCTACACACAGGTAAAATTACAACACGATGTACGTTACATGTAACACATGAAGGTCAAAGTACTTTTCCAAAGTTAAAAGTTGAAGCGTACAAAAGAAATTTGAGTATACTTTGCTTTGAGCAAATTATTGTGAAAAAATATGCATGCAACTTCTTTTGTCATGAGATAGTAAGGACTGGCTTTAGTCAGACTGAATTATGTCTACTTGACTAAGTTATTATCACGATAAAACAGCGCCTTTCTTTTGTTGTCAATGCTCGGCAATCCATAATGATTGTTTAGAACAAACATGCCATTTATTATTCTGTGATAAATATAAATTTACTAGCACTGTAGATTTTAGGAATTTTTTCCATCAAGCTATACATGTATGAAAGAAATCTAAAAATAGTATGTGTAACCTTTTCAGATTTTTTTTTTGACTACTTAACATCTTTTTCAACAATTTGTTATACATGTATAGATGTACTAGTACTAGCACGAAGAGCACGAAGAGAGCCAATGAGAGACCACTGTCTCATCTACTTATGTTCACTGTACTGTATTAACTGACTAGCGACCTAATTACCATCTAGAATTTTATGTATAAGATTTTAAAACGTGATATTTAGGAATGGTTTTAATTATTTTCTGCTCTAGCATATGAAAGAAAATATAATTAAATTCTTTTTTTTTAGTTAGGAGGGGAGGGGGGTACATAAAAGTGAATTTTTCACAACACTGTATCAACCTCACATTCTCCGTCTTACCCCCGGGCTGCGTTTCCCTGTCCCTCTTTCTTTGGTACGCTACCCACTGCTCCTCTGACTCCATTAAGATGGCGTCCCTCCTCGTTTCTCGGGGGAGTGAGCGATATTCATGGAATTTTATCCAGCGGTTCTCCGAGGGGACGTAGTAGGCGGGGCCTCTATACACGTGGGACTTCCCGTCCCCCGCCAAGTAGTTGTGGAGGGGCGTGGCGTTATACGGACCCCTCAGTCTGACGTCAGTTCCCACGCTCGTCGCATATTCAGGTCGGTACATTGCCGCTGATCCTGGGATAAAATTAATAAAAATAAATAAATTTAATAGAACAGTAATGAAATAAAAAAGAAATAACGAAACGAATTTCAGTAAATAAGTTAAATAAATAAAAAAAATCATTTAAAAAATGAATTACATTTTACTGAATTTTATTTTAGTGAATGTGTGGAGGCATTACGTACACTTATGAGAATGTTTAATGTTTGTTTACTTTTAATTATGTCCATTCACCGTTCTAATCGTAATCTACCATTCCCTTCACCGCCCCCTCCCCTTCCAATGAAGAAGAATTTTGTAGATGTGTAAAACAGAAGGATCTTTGAATTAAAGCTACATGTAGAATAAAATTCAACATCTGAAGCATTGACTTGCAAATTAATAAATAAATATCTGCAGTTAAAGAGAGTGTACATATAATTGTTAAAAGGCTCTGCCTAACATGAATTTAAATTTCACAATGAATTTCTCATTAGCAGTGCAGAACTATTTCTCGTACTTATATCATGTTAACCTGTTACCATTAATAAACTAAATACGTATAATTATAATCATGTACTATATAGTTAGCTAGTATATTGTTTATCCATGATTTATAAAAAAAAAACACTATTTACATACATGTATATCAAACACGATGAGAAGAAAATTGCAGAGGATATCTGATATCATTTTCCTAAGATTTAGAGATTGGCCCTATACAGTACATGTATATAAACATACTATCATTTTCATGTAGTGTTGTGCCGAATAAAAATTCCCAGAAGGGGGGGGGGGGGGGG
>PRKT01001444.1:20053-39456 GCA_003671525.1 Saccostrea glomerata
CCCCCCCCCCCCCCCCCTTGTTTAAAAAAAAAATGGCTCACACAGCTCATATTTTTTCATGTGATCAATGAAGTGTCAAAAATGAAACGACCAACCCCTCCTTTTCAAAGCATACCTTTCATAATGCCCATTTAATGTATTCACCATAAGAACAAATAATTAATTGTATAGATGTTATCAGTTAATTAAACAGTTACAGGGAGATAAGACAAAGTAAGACATATTCACCGTTTTAAATGGAATGCTGTTTATAGTCGTCTCAATATCGCATTATACGCACCTGGACTAAACCGGATGTTTACATCGAGATACACGCTTAGTAACCGGATCAATACACCTGTGTGTTTGTTTACGTCCATCTCAGGTAGGGAATTTTAAACGGTCACCTTGTCCTGTATGTTAATTTGTACTCATTTAGATTTTTGTACGTGGAATTTATGAGTTTATTCTTCTTTTTCTTGTTAATTTTTATTTCAGATTTCCTGTCAATTTTCCCCGTACATCTTTTACCTGCGAAGTACCGTAACTCTGTTTTTTTTTTAAAGTCAATCAAGATAAATATTTATCTTGATTGACTTTTAAAAAAAAACTAGTATCGTATTATATCAGAGTTAACTGTTAGAAGATTCTGGGTACATTTGTTTAAGGAAAATGAAAAGATGGCACTGAAAATAAAGATCGATCGTGCATTGTTTAGCTCAGACTTTTTCTAAATCACGGACCAGTTCAGATTCTGAAAAAGGGGGGTCGGGAGGCCGGGGGTGGTACATGTATGGAGTTAAATACACCTGACTATCTTAGTTTGATATGCTTACTGTTCAATGTACTACTATATATAATTACAAGTAAAATTGATACAAAGCATCAAATCGGCCGCAAACAAAATTTAGCATTTCAAAAAGTACTCGCACTATTTTAAAAACATCGATCTATCAATGCAAGGAAAATGCAACTTACTGAAAGCTGAAATAAAGATATCTTTTTATTATTATTTCAGACTGTCTTCAAAGCAAAATAATAATTTGAAATAATTTAAAAAATGAAATAAATAGAAATTTTAGTGCACTTTAGTGCATTTGTTCATCGAATGGATTAATTGAATAATAAAGTCAATGATAAGTGATAAGAATTTATCGTCATCAAAATGAAGATTCAGGCCTCAAGATGAACCACATGCTGGTACCCTGGATCTTTGTCACGTGATAATGCATATGGTTTCAGCAGAGGAGGCTATGCTGCGAGGCGGGGTACAAAATGTATTTTAAAAAATATCATCGTTTCATCCGTAGCTCTAGCATATTCAGAACAATTTTTACTACTTGAACAACTGTCCAATTTTTATTTACCATGCACTTAATTTTATCTGAAAAATCGTGACGATTTGCTTTCAAATCTTACACACTCCCTGGGTAGGGAGTACTTATTGTACACTCTTTTTATATAACCATACATTATCAATTATCTGATGAGAACTGATTATAAAATTGAAACATAATAAGAACAATTAAAGCCATATATGGCGTATGTACAATTAAAATCATTAGACTAAAATTATAAGAACTTATTATTGGTTTCATTACTTTATATAAAGATAGAACTTTTCTGTAAATTACAAAATGTAAGTCAATTGCGTTATAAAGATATCACAATTTAATTTGGATTCTTGGAATTTTCTCCGACTCGGAAGAAAATACAAAAGATTTAAATAACACATTACATAGAAAATAAAATCGTATTATTGGATGAAACGAGGTGTTCTCCGTGTTCAGAATTGTATGAAAAGCTTTAATTTAAATGTATTAACTATATTTCTTTACTTAATTTTGTATTTTTCAAATATATATTTTTTTTATCAGTTACGCCATATATTATTTTAAAGCAAATTTTTATTTAAATATTTACTCATGAAATAATACATGTTATCATTTAAGAATTATTTTTCTCTACGAATAAAACAACAACGTCTCATTTCCCCATGTGCACTTTAATAGATCGGCCGCTGCTGCGACCGATAATAATATAGTAATTTTTAGCTTACCTGAGCTGAAGGCTCAGCTGATGAGCTTTTCTGGAATCTTTTTAAGTAATCCAAGTTTTACATTGAAATTTATAGGAAAAAATTGTAAACATCCTGGGATAGTGTAAATTCTAAATTGTTCAAATCATGACCCCTTGGGGTAGGACGGGGCCACAATAAAGAATCGAAATGTACAGAAAAAAATAAAAATCTTCTCAAGAACCACTGGGCTATATAAGAAAAATGAAAATCACGTGGAAACATTCTGTGATAGTGTAAATTCAAAATCGTGCAAACCATGTCCCCTGGGGTACGGTAGGGCCACAATACGGAATCCAAGTTTTACAATGAAATGTATATAGAAAGTAGTCAGACGGAGCCGCAAAATTAAGTTACATGTAAATCGAAGTTTTACATTGTATTAATATAAATAGGAGAAGCTTTTGAAATCTTTTACTAAAGAACGACTGGATCAAGAAAGCTGGAACTTTTGCGGAAGCGGTAGTTTAAATTCTAAATTGTCTAAATAATGACCCTGGACATAAGGTGGGACTATATAGATATTATTATTTGTGAAATCTGGCGAAGAACAGAATGGCTAAAGTTACTCGATCATGCAGGTCAACGTTGTGGTCCATAGACCTCTTGTATTAAACCCCATATAACCACTCCCACATAACCAAAAATAAACAAACAATTATTCTAAATAAGTATAACACTCTGCTCCTCTTGTTACCTTTGTTATTTCTAAAATTCAGCGAGAGAAGGAAATCTTCTATAAATAAGATATTAATAGTCTTAGCAGATTTTAGTGAGCTCATTGTACATGTAGCACCAAGTATCTAAATTCCTTTGAGCTGCATGGCTGAAGCAAACTTGAATCTACACAAATTCAAGATGCTTTCATACTGACTTTCCGTTTTCTGGCCTAAGGGAGGCCTGATTCTTCAGTTGAAGCAAAAATTGCTTTGAGGCAAATTTGAAACTGATATGTATTTTTAAAATGGATACCACCAAATTTAATATTTATTTTACAGCTAGGCAGTAATGCATCGTCCGGAGTACGGTATAAGTGCTGGTACCAGGCTGTTTGACCGAGGGCCCCACAACCCCATCCCCACCCACAATTACCTCAGTGGAGATGGGAAGTCACTCATTTGGAGAGGCCCCTCCCACTACGTGCCATCAGAGAGGACCTGGATAGACCAACATCAATACAGATCGTTACCTAGAGACACAAAACGTGACGCCAAGGAGATGCAGAGCGAGGACCAATGGGTGGACTTCATGAGACAGAGAGACACGCCCTCTGGTAATTTTATGTTTGTGGTGTACTCCTACAAGTAAGAGCTTCGGTTAACGTCCCTATGCTCCTTATATACCTCGTTACGCGGCGCCAAGTCAAAAGTATCTCGCCGTGAACCTCTAGCATGCTGGAGTAGTTTGTGGTGTAGCAAGAAAGCTGCAAGGAGTAAAATTGAATAAGCGCAATGTTCTTTTTTGGTTGTAATTAAATGGAAACGTAAGGGAAGAAATTAGAGGAAATAGAAAATGGTAACGAAAAATCGATAGAAATTAGAGGAAATGGAAAATGGAAACGTAAATTCGATCTGATCTTTCATCATTTTTTTAGCATTGTTTTCACCGTTAACCATGCTAGGGTTGTTAATGTTCTCTTTAGACAAGGGATTGAAGTTTACATCTCTACTTCATAAAAATATAAAAAAAAAAAACCCAAAAGTCTCTGTCGAGACTGAAGCTCTACTGGTTTGTACTTATAGCAAATGAAGAGAAAAGTTCTTAAGCAGTTGGGAATTGAAACTTTACCACAGCAATAAAAAGAATAGGCCTAATGATCCTTGATTAAGTTTCTTTATGTTCTTAGTGTACTCTATTTGCATGCCACATTAAATTATAATAATAATCAAGTTAACTGTATTTGGAGATGCATTTTGAGAGTATTTATCGAAATAAGACCAAACTGTAGGAGGAGTAGCATTTTGAAAGAATTTCACAGAAATTTCTTTTTTTAGTTACCACGGCAACATCTTTCATCGAAATCAAAAACCGATACACAGAATTATGTATCTTAGTGTAGTCTACTTGTGTGCCAAGTTATACTGAAATCAGACCAAAACTGAACGAGAAGTAGCATTTTTAATAATTTTACAGAGATTTCTATTTTTAGTAACAACGACAACACCTCTCATCGAAATCAAAAACCGATAAACAGAATTATGTATGTTAGTGTAGTCTACTTGTGTTCCAAGTAATATTGAAATCAGACCAAAACTGTAGGAGGAGTTGCATTTTGAAAGAATTTCAAAGATTTTTCTATTTTTAGTAACAACGAAAACACCGCTCATCAAAATCAAAAACCGATACACAAAATTATGTATCTTAGTGTAGTCTACTTGCGTGCAAAGTTAAATTGAAATCAGACCAAAACTGTAGGAGGAGTAGCATTTTGAAAGAATTCCACAGAAATTTCTATTTTTAGTGACCATGGCAACACCGCTCGTCGAAATCAAAAACCGATACACAGGATTATGTATCTTTGTGTAGTCTACTTGTATGCTAAGTTTTATTGAAACCAGACCAAAACTGTAGGAGGAGTAGCATTTTGAAAAATTGTTTACAGACAGACGGACAGCTAGACAGACAGACAGACAGACAGACAGACAGACAGAGGACGCATTACTATCGCATAAGCTCTTCTGGTCTTTGACCAGAAGAGCTAAAAAATTCACCAGGACTTAATTGGAAAAATGCTGATGAATATCAATTTTCTCATTTAAAGACACCACACAATGTTATTGATGGGTACGGGGCTTGGTTTCGGTTTGGGGATATACTATTTTCGTGATAGAAAATGGATTTCTCTAATTTACCCAAAAGTATCGCCAAGACCACAATAATTTACTTTACATTTCAGGTTACTACCACAAAGACATAGGTGTGTTGCAAACTGGAATACCCGAATGTCGTCTATTCGGATACACTCGGGATTTACCCAGCATGCCCCCACGAAATCTTCAAGACATCTCATGGCCGAAATCTGACGCCTTTGTTCCACTAGAAAGAGCTGACCGAGGGAAATATTACGGTTATTATCACGAGGCTATTGAGCGGGAAAGAGAACGAAGAAAGAAGGAACTTCCCGAAAGTATGAGAGTGGAAGCCAGAGACATTCCGATGTTATAGATTTGTGCAATTTCAGGAAATAAAATATAAATGTGTGTATCTATTCGTGCAGTATTACATGCATACCTGTCTAATAATTGTATCCACGCCACCAATACTTGGACTATGCTTGTTGTTTTGTTGTGTTGTTTTAAATTTATTTAAAAAAAAATAAAATATACATTATATATTTTTGTGTTATACATATTATATACAGAAGGAAGAGAATGTCAAAGATTTAAGTCTCCTGGACACATCAAAATTCTCGCAATAAAGAAACAGGTAATCAGAGATTACAGAGCTCACCTCAACGAATGTTGTCTGTAAGTAAGACAGCGTCCCACATTAAGCTCACAAAATGCGAAATTTATGCAATTTTGATCTGACATGGCTAGCAGTTTCTTTGGAACAGACTTATCTAAAACTTTGTCTATCAGGAACAAATTATTCAAAAAGTTTTGAAAAGTCATTCAAATCCACCATCTGAAGCAATTTGTGAGTGTTCATCTCTTGATGCAACATCCACGCAAGGTTGGTTAATGTAGGTTTTATAGTTTCTTTGTAATAAACCTACAACCATGCATAACTTTTACCTGGTCCATTATCTTGGAATTGAAGTCAGATCCAGCAGTCAAAACAAGTCAATTAGTATTCATCGTTAGGAGTACATCTTCCTTGAAAGTTTTGTCCACTTAGGACTTTTACCTTCTTTAGGATAAAGCTGTTCTAAAACCTTTATCCTTTAATCCAGAAAATGTACGTCAAATCCAGCATCCAAGGCAAGCCCATCAGTGTGCATCATATTATTAGATCTAGATGTATCAGCCATGTAAGTTTGTTCAACAAAGGGATCATAGTTATTTGGTATGAAGGATATGGAGATAACGAACAGTATTCAATATCAAAGTCCATAGAAAAATACAAAATAGGAGCTGCATCAAAAACCTTATCCTGTTAACTCATCCGGAAAATGTAGGTAAAATCAGCATTCCAAGCAAGACTGGTAGTGTGTATCCTTAGATGCATCACAAAAGTTTAAGCTTTTCTGGCCCAGTGGTTTTTGAGATTTTTAAAGATTTTTCCTATAAAATTCTATGTAAAACCTTGATTCCTTATTGTGGCCCCGCCCAACCCCCGGGCATCATGATTTGAACAATTAAGAATCTTCACTACCCCAGGATGCTTTCACATAAGTTTCAGCTTTTCTGGCCCAGTAGTTCTTGAGAAGATTTTTTAATGACCTGACCCCATCCTATTTTTGTCTTTTCTTGATCTCAAAAGGGGACTTGGCCTTTCATTTCAACAATTTAAAATTCTCTTCACCCATGGATGCTTTGTACTAAGTCTAGTTAAAATTGGCCGGGGGGTTCTTGAGAAGAAGTCTTAAATGTGAGAAGTTTACAGACAGACAAACAGCTAGACAGACGGACAGACGACGGACAAAATGTGATCAGAAACGCTCACTTGAGCTTTTGGCTCAGGTGAGCTAATTATTTTTACAATTTCCACTTATTCTTAAACTTAGGAATTATTTATAACCACTTTAAATACAGCATACATTAAACCTGAATCAAATGCTTTTAAGGAATGTTTTTAAGTTTTGTGTGAGTTATTGGTGTGTGAATCACACAGACTTGTCAATAAGGCATATTTCATGAAGCGCGCTAGCGCTTCATAAAAGATATGCCTAGGTGCAAGTCTGTGTGATTCACACACTAATAATTCACACTAAACTGAAAAACATTCCTTATATTTACCTATATCATGTTCGGAAGCAAGTAAAGTATGCTAATTATTTGAATTTCTCGCTGCCCTATATCATGGCATTTTTACTAACTTCTCTGCGGCCTGATTGTGACGTCACGTTTCTCCGTGTATATTTCTACGCGTGAGTATACACGAAAATGGTTTTCAAATCAAAGAATATGCCTACATGCAAGTCTGTGTGATTATCACACCAATAATTCACACTTAACTGAAAAACATTCCTTATATGTACATTTTACTTATTTGGAGGCAACTAAAATATACTCAATATTTGAATTTCTCGCTGTCCTATTTTATTGCATTTTACTAACGTCGCTGTAGTCTCATTGTGACGTCACGTTAACGCACGTTTCTCTTTGTATATTTCTACGCGTGAGTATACACGAAAATGTTTTTCAAATCAGTTTCACATTAAGCTTACTAGAAAAACACAGCAAATGTAAATATTTTGTTTTCAATTTAGAATTTACACCACCTAAGGATGCTTCCACATAAGTTTCAGCTTTTCTGGCCCAGTGGTTCTTAAGAGAAGATTTTTAGAGATTTTTCAGTATATTTCTATGTAAAACTTTGATTCCCCATTGTGGCCCCGCCCAACACCCGGGGTCTTGATTTGAACAGTTTAGAACCTACACTACCTAAGGATGCTTCAAAATAAGTTTCAGCTTTTCTGGCCCAGTGGTTCTTCTGAGGAAGATTTTATAAATTTTTGTCCTATACAGTTCTATGCAAAACTTTCATTACAAATTCTGGCCCCGCCCAATCCCAAGGGTCATTTACACTACCCCAGGATGTTTCCATATAAGTTTAAGTTTTTCTGGCCCAGTGGTTCTTGAGCTACCCAAGGATGCTTCCATATAAGTTTTAGTTTTTCTGGCCCAGTGGTTCTTGAGATGAAGATTTTACATTTTTTTCCCCTATACATTTCTATGTAAAAATTTGATTCCCTACAGACAGACGGACAGCTAGACAGGCGGACGGACAAACTTACGGACGACGGACAAAATGTGATCAGAAAAACTCACTTGAGCCTTCGGTCAGGTGAGCTAATGTAGAAATGGAATTTTAAAACTATATTTCTTATATAGAGTTGGTTTTCGTACCATATTTGGTAAACAAATATTGAAAGGATATGAAATGATGTATCTGTAACCATTTTCAAAAAAATGTTACGAAGACCCACTCTATAAAAAACATTAGTTTACCAACTTAAATTTCGGAACATTTTCTCAGAAACTCAAAGTCTTATGTTCGTTTGATATACATATATAACTGTTTGTTATTTGAAGAGCTATTTATGTGCGACTTCGTGGCTCAGTGGTCATAGCAGCGATGTTGAACCACCTAGTTATTTGTCGTGAGTGTTCGAATCGTATTATGATTTTTTTTTATCTCAGGTTGAATTTTAGATAAATATATTTTTTTCACTAAAAACAAAATAAATAAATAAAATAATGAATTTATTTACGGTCAATAAATATATTTTCTATAATAAACAAGGTTTCAAGATATATAACATTTTAAATGCATTCAGTTCGAGACTACATTACACGACTAAAATGTAACAAAAAATCATGGGTATACCAGCACGGTATGGCTGTTCTATATACAATAACAGATAAAAGGAAAGGTTAAGCGTACATGTACCATTTCCCAACCCATGAAAACATTTTTGAGAGAACATGGATATCAACTAGATGAAAAAAGTGAAATCTGTACCAAATGCAAATGCAGAATTAATGCCAAGTCTATAGTACAGTGTGCGCCAAAAGATAATTCTACCAGTAGATCTAGTATACCACTTCCTTTTGTGTCTGCTGGAGAATCACATGTAAACTCGTATTTTGTAATGCAAGAAGAGGAATCGTGGTAGTGCCAAGCGAGTCCAGAACAGATGCTTTCATACATTCCAAAATACATGTACTTATATCCATTGAATACAAATGCTGTCGAAAGCATGTACTTGGGAAACGAAGTCGAACCGTAACAATAACCTCAAGGTTTGAAAATATAGTAATTAAGAAATGAATTGAATTTTTGAAGATTCATGAGGTTATGAACTACGACACTTCACGCCGGCATATTTCATGAAGCGCGTAAGCGCTTCATGATTACTTTGCATTACATTCAGCTATCATTTTTAAGGCAAAACAGTGTGCACTTTATGTTTTGATATCAAGTGCGGTACAAATTATGACGTAACAATCTAGAGAAATATCCATGCTTATTCGTGGTACATATGTTATGTATTTCATGAGAAAATGATTTTATTTTGTAAAGAATCATATGGGAAATTTATTGGAAATATAAATATTGTTATTTGGACAGAGCTGTACAAAGTTTAAATGCTTAGGTAAATATTACGTCTATGAAATTCCGATATGGTTACAGAGCTATAAAACCCGTGTGGGCATATGACTCGCCTAATCACCCCAGATTCTTTAATCATGGTATTCATAAAAACATTCTTCCCTAACAAGAAATAATATTATTAACTAAAGTTCACATGTATTTATATTGTAACTATAATTAAACAATTGAACCGGATTGATTTCAACTTTTTTTTACTATAGTAAATCAAATTTTAAATTTTCTTAGCATAGAATATCAATGTTCAAATTTTTGTCTGCTATTAATATTTTTTTCTCCAAATTTCATTGTGGTAAATTAAAGTTCAAAAGTTTTCACTATAGTAAATCAAAGCCCTCACATTGATGCTATAGTTTAGTAAGAATTAAACTGTACTGTAGCATATTAATGGTTGGGGTAATCAAGTGTAAAAGTGATTGTACAGGTTTTTGAGTATACACTAGCTGTACCAGCAACTTTTAACAAAGCAACTTTAGAATAACAAAGGTAGTGTTACACATAATGGAAAAATAATCTACCTTAAATAATGAACATTGTGCGACAAAATATCATTTATAAAGAAAAATACAATGACCTCATGACCAAAGGTATAATAAAATATTGAATCATTCTACAATTGACAATTACCAATATTATTGCGTACACAATATGTAAATACAACATTATTTGCATTTTGATATTTCTTAAAATGTGACTTTCCTATGCCCTAATTTTCTTCGAATTTCTCTCTATCTTTGGGTTCTTGTAAGGAAAGGATAAATTCATTGTAATCTTTGGCACCAGAATTCCGACAACAATTTTTAAATGTGTAGAGATCTAGAGCTTTGATTAACTTCTCAAAACAAGTCACATATAAGTATCCAATCCTACAAACAAAATTATTGCTATTCGATAATTACTAGGTTAGTGATATACACATTCATGTAGTCATAGGTTTTACAAGAAAAAAAAACTAATTTGAATCATCCTTTCTGTATATCAGTAGTTCCAGAATTATGATAACAATATTACAATATCTAAGTGTGTAAAATTCTGGAGCTTTGATTAACTTCTCAATACAAGTCACATATAATTATCCAATCCTACAAACAAAATTATTGCTTTTCAATAAAGACTAGTTTAGTGATTTACACATTCATCTAGTCATACGTTCTATGAATAATACTCTTAATTTGTTTCATTATTGCTTTCAAACTTCAATACTTCTGTTTTAATATCTTACAAATCAGACAGTATTGCAATTTTATTTCATGCTGATTTTCCATTTTAATCCTTTCAATAATAGCATCATCAGTTTCCTTTCTTATAACGTCAGTTTCTTAATTTTATTAAGTTTATCCAAGTACGTCTTTTGAGTGAAAGTTTTCCAACTTTGGCAAATATCTGCCATCAATGACCAGGTGTCTTCAAATTCTGTCTGAGGGGTGGAGGCCAAGTTCGCGTCAATTGTTCCGGATTGACCCAATACTTTCGATATCATCTCCCACTGTTTCTTTTTGTGTTGAATGCTCCACTCTCCATTTTCTTTAGTTGGTTTGGGAATAGCGGAACAAATGTGTCAATCTTTGAGATCAATGAGAGAATTTGTTGATGCTTTTACATGTACATTATTATAAACAAAGGTAGGAAGAACCTCCATCTCCAGTATATCTCTGAATGCTTGATTTAGACCCATCGTTTGTTGCCAATCAAAGTTTAGATTGATTGACTGTTCCTATTAACGTCCCTTTAAAGAATTTTTCACTCATATGGAGACATATGGAAGCAAACATGCTCCACATTATAAATTAACCTTATCTTCTTAATATGCAGAGCGACTGAGAAACATATGTGCACTTTCACTACAGTTTGTACATCATCACAAGAGCGTCATCCTCAGTCCAAAGTCCTGAGCCATGAATTTCACGATTTTGATTACGTGCTCAATACTTATTAACATTACAATAATTGTTTGATTGCTTGATATCCAAAAGTACAGAACCAGATTTAGAAAGTAATAGTTCTAGCCCAATTCCCAAGTTCCGAAGAGGAGCGGACAGGGACCATAAAAGTCATTGTTTTGAACCTCTTCTTGTATTAAATCTACATGCCAAATTTTAGATTGGTATAGAAAGGAAGCTGGAAATATTCAAAACTTTAAGATCGACGCATGATTGCCGACGAAGGACTAAAGATATTTAGCAATAGTTCACACGAGAAAAAAGTTGAGCAAAAAATGATTAATTATAAAATAATAATAAAAATAATAATGATAAACAAATAAACAATCTGTATTTAAGGTAAGGTTTTTCAAGCACTTTCTGAGAATCTCAAAATTGTCCAGAATTTTTTTAAATTTTTTTATGTACCCAGGAATTTCCCATACCGCAAAAAGAAGGCAATGCTTCGTAAACCTCACATATATCTTTAAATTTCAACAGCATTCTTGGATGGCCAATTCCCATGCCTACTTCGGTGTATATTGCAAAATATCAATGATGTCAATGAGAAATTCGCTGAGATAAGCATTGAAGTTGCTCACATGTATTTACTGAAGATTTTCACTGTAGGTCTTACGCATTGTTCATTGCACCTGTGTTCTCTGGCTTCATAACTGCTTTTTTAATATCTTTTACATCTAACTTCATTTCTTGCATATCTGACATGAGAGTCTTTAACATTTCGTGATGTTCCATGTTAAGCTTTTGTATAATAGATTCTTCATCTTCCCTTTTCAAGGTCAGTATTTTAATATTATTAAGTTCAGCCAAGTATTTCTTCCCAGTGAAGGCTTCCAATCTTTGACAGATATCTGACATCATTGACCAGGTGTCGTTGAATTCTTTTTGAGGGGTAGAAGCTGAGCTCACGTGTGCAGCCAGTCTATTTCGTATAAACCTAATTCTTTCTATATCGTCACCCACTGTCACCTCACCTGCTGCAGGCTCTTCTCCCCATTTTCCTTTTGTTGGTTTAGGGATCGTTGAACAAATGTTTCTTATCATTTTGTATGTAAAGGAAATATCGAATTCCTTATATCCAGTATTTTTTGCTTTTTTCAAAAGATCTTCTTGATCTGGGTTCAACTTCAAATTCTTCCTTTCCTTGTTAGATAATGAATTCATTTTGCTTTCAATATCAGAAGGGGGGACTTCTGACTCTAGAATATCTCTGTAGGCCTGATTTAAGACATCGTTTGTTGCCATTCCAAGTTTGGCAAATCTGGATCGACCCTCTAGATCTTGTCCAGAAGCTGTGGAAGTGCTAGGATTACTCTGGTTTGTCTGAAAAAAATAACCCAACTTTTCAGTTAAATATACTAAAGCATCTGTAGAGAAATATATAAAATAACAAAGAAAATTAAATGGTTAATCTTAAGTATATTTTTTCTGGATATTAAGATCCTAGATAGCTGCAGAACTGTAGCTCTCCGAAATATATATATATATATGACAGACCGGAGAGCTATAGATCCTGGAATGATATGAGTGGACACGGTATTTAATAAATAAACAAGAAATCTGTGAGTCAATGCTCACTAGTAATACCCCCACTCTGAAGTAAAGTTCAATTACAGGCAGATGCATAGAAAAAATATGAAGTTGACATCAGATTCATATCAAAATTAATCCCATCATAAGACATGCCTCGACGAAGATTGTGTTAAAATTTCAAGCATCTGTGATGAGTAGTTGCTGAGAAAACTGTGACGAAAATTTGTTATGTTTGAAATGGACAGACGCACAGACACACAGGAAGTTGACATCGGATTAAAACAAAAATGTATCCCATCACATGGCATGCCTCAGAGAAGATTGTGTTAAAATTTCTAGCACCTACGATGAGTAGTTGCTAAGAAAACTGCGACGAAAATTTGCTACGGACGGACACACAGACATACAAGGGTAAAACAGTATACCCCCTCTTGCTCGGAGCGGGGGTATAATTAAACTTGAATGTTGCTATGATGTAAAAGGATCTCAATATTATATCATTATTCAGTATAAAATTATCAGAGTTGATAAATACTGTATACAGGGTTATTTTCGCCCCGTGTTATTTTCGCTCTTTTGCACTTGCAAACAGTTTTGCCCCGTTTTAAATTCGCCCAATCATAGTTCTGTTTAAGAAATTATGCTGTGTTATTTGAAGTCGCCCCGTATTAAATTTGCCCATTCAAGAAGAGGGCGAAAGGGGCGAAAATAAAACCGGGGCGAAAATTTCCCTGTATACAGTATATGTTTTATGTATTGATGTAGTATCATACGTTTCAGAAGAATTACCTGTTCCCAGTATTTTTTTATATCATCTGTGATGATACGATGCTTTTTGTTTGCCGGACAGGATGGACACAGAAACGTTTCTTTGATAAACTTAGATTCACTAATAGCAGCGCTTTCTCTGCTGTCACAAAATCCAGTAGATTTGCATTTGAATGCAACCTGGAAATCTGAGTTTTTCTGGAACGTGTTGGAGAGGTTGTGTAATATACGTTCAATGTTTTCTCTAATCTGGTGACAGGTTGAAACATCAACTTTTCCGTCAACAACAAACACCTGTACCTGAATTTCTGTTTGAGTCATTCCAAGCATGATGTTATGGTATTGGTCATGAAACTGGAAAATAGCTGCAGTCTGGTAAATGCATCCTCTGTCTTCATCAGAAAAAATGTCCCAAGGAATCTGTATGCAAGTTGCGACAAGGCGATGGAAAATTTCCACAGGAAGAACATCAAACGTGTAGCAAAGGATAGAGGAGGCAGGGTATGATGTGAAGCAGTGTACTGGAAATTGCATCTTGTTCATACAGGGGACATACCATGTTTTGTCGCTCATTTTAGCTAAGAGTCCTAACTTCTCCATGTACAGCATGATGACGTTTTTATGTTCAATGTAACCATTGTTGTTCATTTGCCATATAGCAGATAGGAGAGGTTCGTCTAACTCTCCAGTTTCATTGAATTTGTCCCATTCTGAAGCAAATTCAAATAAATCTTCTTTTGCATGGTTTTTATCTGTAATGACATTTTTAAATGCATCTGCAAACCATTGAACATCGAGAATAATAACTTCATTGAGGAATTGTTGATTGAAGTTCATAATTTCTCTGATGTCATGGAAGAACTGTAGCATGGCATCAACATCTTCAATAGCATTGAGCTTTATTCCCTCTGGCAATGTTTCATTGAAAGACTCAAGTTCACCCCTACTCAAAATCTTGTTGATTCTTTCTTCCCGAAAGAATGTTTCAAACATAGCCCATGACTGTGGAAGCTCTTCACCCCAGTGATCAAGCTTGCAAACGACATCAGCAATGGACAGCTTGAGTTTTTCAATGCTTTCATTGTCATGGAATCCAACCGCAAATCGACGTTTCACATCAATATGTTTTTGCAAAGACTTCTTCTTCATGTCAAGAGTCTTCCATACTTCTCGGAAAAACAATGCTTTTTCCTAACAAAAAAAAAAATTCCTTACTTTATTTTATGCTAACAAATAAGTAATGGTAAAATAATGTTTATAATCATACAATGATTGTTAACAAGAGATGTTTGTAAAACACTAATGCCCCCCTCCCCCCAAATTGGAATTTTTTTTTAAGTCCAAGGGAGCATAACTCTGTCAAAAATGGTGCGATCATACCCAAAACAGAACTTGACCTAGATATTCTTCTGATTAATCTGTATATTAAATTTCATCTCAGTATGTGCAACGGTTGCAAAGAAAATGAACGGAAACTGCAAATAATTGAATTTTTTTCAAAATCCAAGGGGCATAACTCTGTCAAAAATGGTGCGATCATACCCAAAACAGAACTTAACCTAGATATTCATGTGATATATCTGTATACCAAATTTGATTTCAGTATGTGCAACGGTTGCAAAGAAAATGAGCGGAAACTGCAAATAATTGAAATTTTTCCAAGTCCAAGGGGCATAACTCTGTTAAAAAATGGTGCAATCGTACCCAAAACAGAACTTGTCCTAGATATTCATGTGATATATCTGTATACCAAATTTCATTTCAGTATGTGCAACGGTTATGAAGAAAATGAACGGAAACTGAATGGACCGACAGACCGACCGACCGACAGACAGACAGCAGCAAAGCAATATGCCCTCCCTTCTTCGAAGGGGGGCATTATAAATTTGTTCCCACAGATTTTATGAAACACAAGCTTAAGTATACCTGAATCTTTTTTATAATTAAATAAAAATTAAATCAAGGATAAACAAACAGTTCACTTTTAATTTTTAACACTGAGCCCTTTCGCCGTTACGGCTCTTCAGAGTGTAACAATGTTCACTTTTAATTTTTAACACTGAGCCCTTTCGCCGTTACGGCTCTTCAGAGTGTAACAATGTTCACTTTTAATTTTTAACACTAAGCGCTTTAGCCGTTACGGCTCTTCAGAGTGTTACAATGTTCATTGTTACACTCTGTGTTCATTGTTACACTCTGAAGAGCCGTAACGGCGAAAGCGCTCAGTGTTTAAAATTAAAAGTGAACTTTTTGTTTATCCTGGATTTAATTTTGATTTACGACTTAACCTATACCAGGGACTTCTACAACATTTTCCCTATCATATTAAATATATATACAGATCAGAAAAAAACATGATAAAGTAAAATATTTATGTAAACAATAATTAACGGTATATAAATATCACTTGTATTATTCTCAAAAGTGCTTTAGATTATAATATAAAACATTCCCATATTGACATTAATGTATTTTTTTTATCTCTTTGGAACATTATTGTAAAAGCATGTAGGTATATTAAAACAAGAGGCCCATGGGCCACATCGCTCACCTGTATGGCACGCCAAATTCACAAAAATGAGATAATCATAGTTTCACAATCGATAAACTAGGTTTATCGGTTGTAAACTATAGTTTAGGAACTGTAAACTATAGTTAACAACGTTAATCTATATTTCACATCTGTAAACCATAGTTAACGCGATAATCTATGTTCTACAACCGTAAACTATACTTTACACCGAAAACAATCATTTGCGATTGCAAAACATAGATTTTCTGATAAATACAGTTTCACGATTTGTAAACTTTAGTTTACAACCCCTTAACTATGGTTAACGATCTGATAAATATAGTTTCACGATTTGTGAAACTATGATTAAGAACTCTTAAGTAAAGTTAACGATCGTAAATTATAGTTTACAGACGTGAATCTATGTTTATCAACAAAATCTATTGTTAGCGTTTCATTACAGACAGATAAACTTAGATTATCATTTGTTAACTATTGTTAACAACAGTTAAATATAGTTTTACAGATGAAAACTATACTTAACAAATCGTTAACTTGGATTCCCTATTGTGACCCCGCCTTAACCCTTGGGGTCATGATTTGAACAAACTTGAATGTACACTTCCTGAGGATGTTTCCACTGAAATTTCATCTTTCCTTGCCCAGTGGTTCTTGAGAAGATTTTTTAATGACCCCACCCTATTTTTGTCTTTTCTTGATTATCTCCCCTTGTAAGGAGACTTGGCCCTTCATTTAAAAAATTTACAGTAAAACTCGTTTAATACGAACACGGATCTAGTGAATTCACGGATATAGCAAACTGATTTCGAGTCCCGTTAAGGTTAAATATAATGAAATTTACATCTTTTATAACGAAGTCTCAAATATTATTAAAAGAAATGATAAATTAAACTGACTCTATTTCTGTTTAGCATTTGTATATAAAATCCAATTCGTAATATAACCTTAGTTTACGAAGATATGTTTTTTAATATTTGCTTTCCTAACATATTTGGTAGTAATACCTGAAGGAAAACATGCATATCGCGAATTCGCTATAAGGGGTATACGAATTCGTTATACAGATATAAAGAATTACGGATATAGCGAATTAAATTCACAAGTCCCCAGGACTCCACTATTACCGAGTTTTACTGTATTATAAATCTCCTTTTACCCAAGGATGCTTTGTTCAAAGTTTGGTTAAAATTGGCTCAGTTGTTCTTGAGTAAGTTGAAAATGTGACAAGTTTACAGATGGACAAACAGATGAACAGATAGACCTACGGACATTGGGTGATCAGTAACGCTCAGTTGAGCTACAAGAGACCCATGGGCAACATCGCTAACCTTAGCACTGTGGCTAGGAATAAGCAAAAATCAATACAGTAAATGCATAAGTTGTCCTGACCTTAAAAAGGCGCATGGTTTTAATGAATTTAACCCTTTAACTACCAGAGATTTTGCGTTTTTACAGCAAAATTGACTGAAAACTTTTGAATGGAAATTTCAATATTTTCTAGTCACTTTTACATAAAGCAACCTATATATTTTCTGAAAGGTAAAATTCTAAACTATGTAATTACGTACAGTAAAATGATACCGCAGTTGCCATTGCAAGGAATAAGACCCATAATTGCCAAAATTTTCATTTTTCTTCTTTTATACTTCCCAAAATACAAAAAAATTTACAAACAACACTTCCATAACAGAGGATTTTGTGATACTTTTAAAACAAATCATATCGTCAAGTAGTTTAAAGATATGTTGGTGAACTTTTTTGAAAGAGAGAGTTTGACAATTAGATAATGTCCACTATACGTAAGCATGGTAAGGCCTTGTGCCATTAAAGTTGTCTGACTGTAGTAAGCAATTTTCAAATCGTTTTCCCTCTAAATTAGATTTTCATTGATTTCAATAAAAATTGGAACACATGTAGAGAACACTTACATACACAATTCTTTATTTTAGTACTTTTATTTCAATAAAGATTGTTGCCATGGTAACAGAAATTGGAATTTTGAGAATAGGACATCTTACAAAACATGAAATTTATATTCAATACCATGCTGCACATTGAATTACAAATAACGTTACAAAAATTGACATTTATAAAACAATTTGGTCGAATGGTGATGAGGAAGAAGATTGCTAAAAAGAGTATCTCATTTTTGTCTGTTAAATGATGATAATGATTTCATGTCATCAGAATCATGCAAGAAAACATCTGGTCTCAAATACCCGTTTTTTTTTTTTGTCCTTGGGAAAAAGGCCACATGTATTGAATTGATTTATTGTACATGTATGTTAATTTACGTCCCATTCAAAAAATTTTATTTCACCCATAAATTGATGTAACCATATACCGACAAATTGAAGGGCATAAAATTTTGACCTTTGACCTTTACTAGGCATTAAGGGCCATTGAGCAGAAAGGGATCTTTATCATGCCAACGCTTGCCGTGATACGGGACCTCAGTTTTAAGGTCTCATCCGAAAGACCCGCAACTTTCGATTCCAGTGCAGAGCACGTAGCAAAACAGTTGCTAACTAATTTATATTGACTTAAATAGGTTAGTCTTGCCGAGATTCGAACTTACGACCTCCCGATCACTGAACGATCGCTCTACCGTGAACGGTGTCACATGTTATAAATGTACATGTACATATACATGCGTAATGCCCGGTCGTTTTTGACATTAATCCCCCTTCCCCGATTTACAAGAGTTTTACCATACAATACAAGAGGCCCAAGGGCCTTGAATCGCTCTTCTGATAAATTGTACAACCTATCACTTGTATTTGAAGCCTCTAACCCTAAAGTATCCTAAGACCCAAGTTGCATCACCTGAAAAAAGTTTGATGATTCTTAGCCAATTAAACTACTTTTTGGTCTACATTCTTGGAAAATCCAAAATGCATCAACTGACAAAGTTTGATTATTTTAAGCCAATAAATACCTAAGATACTTAAATATAGCCATAAAATGTCTTAAGTAGGTCATCGTGACCTACATTTTAGTCGACATTTTTCAGAGTCCCAAGATGCATCTGCTGACTAAGTTTGATAATTCTAAGTCAATAAATACCTGAGATATTCAAAAGTAGGTCACTGTGACTACTTTGTGGTCAACAATCTCCGAAAACCCAAGAGGCATCAACTGACAAAGTATGATGATTCTAAACCCATATGTCCCGGTAAATACTTAAACATAGCAATACAAGAGGCCCAGGGGCCACAGCGCTCATCTGAGCACATTGGCTAGGAAAAAGCACATATCAGATCAGAACTGAAAGTTTATGGGGGGGGGGGGG
>PRKT01001444.1:40580-70580 GCA_003671525.1 Saccostrea glomerata
AGAGATACTTAAATATAGCCATAAAATGTCGAAAGTAGGTCATCGTGACCTACATTTTGGTTGACATTTTTTAGAGTCCCAAGATGCATCTGCTGACCAAGTTTGATAATTCTAAGCCAATAAATATCTGAGATATTCAAAAGTAGGTCACCCTGACCTACTTTTTGGTCGACATTCTCCGAAAACCCAAGAGGCATCAACTGACAAAGTTTGATGATTCTAAGCCAATAAGTACCTGAGATACTTAATAATAGCCATAAAATGTCGAAAGTAGGTCACCATGACCTAATTTTTGGTCGTCACTCTCCAAAAACCCAAGATGCATCAACTGACAAAGTTTGATGATTCTAAGCCAATAAATACCTAAGATACTTAAATATAGCCATAAAATGTCAAAAGTAGGTCACCATGACCTACATTTTGGCCGACATTTTTCAGAGTCTCAAGATGCATCTCCTGACCAAGTTTGATGATCGTAGGTCTGAAGGTAATCAAAATATGCCTTTTAAACATTTTGAAAAAAATGCCTGCAAAATTCTTAAAGTAGGTCACAGTGACCTACTTTTTCTTATATATGTTTTAAGGTCTGAAGATGCAGCAAATTACAAGATTTGATGATTCTAACCCTTTCAGTGCCTGAAATAATAGGATTAAATGTTTTAAAAAGGATAAGTCATAAAGTTCAAAAAGTAGGTCACGGTGACCTACTTTTAAGTTGACGTTGTTCAAGGACCCAAGATGCATCAACTGACTAAGTTTGATGATCATAGGCCTTAAAGTGTTCAAAATATGCCTTCGAATCAATTTGAAAACAAATGCCCGCAAAATTAGAAAAAGTAGGTCACCGTGACTTACTTTTGAGTTAACATGATGTGAAGTCCTAAGATGCATCAACTTACAAGATTTGATGATCCTGGTCCTTATAGTAAGCAAAATATAAACATTTTTATTAATTGTAAATTAAGGTCAACTTTAAAGTGACCTTGAGACACGCCCTTTGCCCTAGGGTCATGCCTCGAACAATTTTAATCTTCAACATATCCTGATCCTTGTATGTAAGTTTGGTGAAAATCTGCCAGGTGGTTCTGGAGAAGAAGATTTTTTTGCAACCAGTACTTTTGGTTTTGTTTTCCTGATTATCTCCCCTTGTTTTAAGGTCCCAACCCTTATTTTAGTATAAATGGTAGCCCTTGGGCCAAGGATACCCTGTGACAAATTTGATACTGATTGGCCAAGGGGTTCTTGAGTTATGGCCCATATTCTAAAAAGTTAACGCACACAGCACGACGCACACTGCACAAATGGCCATAGCATTAGCTCTTTGAGCCTTTGGCTGAGAAGAGCTAAAAATCTCTTGCCTGCAGATTTTTGCAATCTGAACCTGAGAATTCCAAAAACCTGAGATATACTCAAATATCTCCATTTCTAATTTTTTTCTCTGTGATAACTCTTTGAAAGTTGTCGGAGTTTATTTCTTGATAATTCTGCCGGAATGTAAATTAGGCAGGTCGATAGGACAGGTGCCAAGGAGGCCTAATACGCATGCAAATCTCGTGCGCATCTGTCTCTGTGTCTGACGTTAAGGAGGCCAAATATGCATGTAAATCACGTGCGGCAGCCTTTGTGTTTGACGTCAGTGTGCGAGGACTATTGAAATTGGTATGGAAGTCCTCGTGTGATTTAAGTCTATGTCTACATTTTTAAAGTCTAAATCTACAATTTTATTGCACAATGAAATGGAAATATAAGGAATCACTGTTTAGCTTTGAGAGTATGCCAGGGACATCAACAATAGTGGGAAAAATGGGATAATTTTAGCATATCGCCCGTTATGCAAATTATCCCATGTTTCCCACTATTGTTGATGCCCTGACATACTCTCAAAACTAGACAGTGATTCCTTAAACATACCATATCATCAGTTGATCAACGTTGTACAAGACGGTAATCAGGCAATGGCAAAGAACTACGCACACTAACTTTCGATTCCATACTATATTTAACACCCCTTGAGTTCAATAAAAATGAGGATTTTACTGCAAACATGCATTCACTATAGTGATTCAATTATTGTATTAATACGGTGTCAAATTGTTAATTGTTCTTCATTACAACTCTTTTTATAAGGGGACTAGAAGAAATATATTGAAATCAAGCTTTTTAAATCAACTCCACCAGACTTTATAACTCAGATTTTAAAATACTTATGGATATGGATAGATGATCCTTTATTCCCCCCCCCCATATGTTTAACTCATGTAAAATCAAATATATATTTCTCTGCAAAGATTAACCCACCCATCCCCCTTGTGAAAGGACAAAAGCAATGGAATGTATTTGTTGAATAACAAATCATTTTAACTGTATGGGGGATTTTTTTCCCATTGATTTCTGCTGTGAAAAACACAAGTTTTACCAAATTGAAGAGATTCATTAGGCATTATAAGTTTCGGAAATTGCCGAATACTTCATTAACTTATTTCTAAAACATTTTAAAAAAACAAAAAGGCGACTTTGATTTCAAATAGCACGGCATGTTATTATTTTGGCGCGATCATCTGGTAAATATTCTACATACTCACTCGGTTTTATTTATTTATTTTTTTGTAATATAGTATAATCAACTCTCTCAGCTTCTTGAAATCTTGAAATGAATCTGACACTTATCAATTTTACATGGAATTCAAGCTTTGTTCCCCTCTGTGTACTTAATAACTATGGTAACAGAAAGGGAAATAATTCAAATGAAAGTTTCACAATTTTAAATTCGCCTCATTTCCGCAGGTAACAAATAAATATTCCCTCATCAACAAGAAAAATTAGACTTTCTAGTATTCCCTGTCAACTTCATATTAATAAAAACATTTCTCTTTTCAAAGTAAAAATATTAGGACTCGATAAAATGTAGAAATGACACAAATTCGACAGGGATTTCTAAAACAATGGCTGCGGGCAATCGGGGCTCTGAGGAAACTTCAGTTACTACATGTGCATAATATATCTCAAAAAACTATAGAAAATCGGGTTTTTTTTATGTTTATGGCTAAATATCATGTCGAATATTTACTCTTCTTTATAAAAAAAGTCATTTAAAAAATAATCTGTTCCAGGTATAAAAGAATCAGTTTGTTTTACATTGCGTTATTAGAAATTTCTTTGTACATATAAAACGTTAAATGACGTCATAGTTCATTTTTTGTGTTTTACTCGTAAAAGATCCAATTTTCAACATCTAATATCTCTGTAACGAATGCGTTACCTTAAAAAGTTTGTAATAAAGAATGTTCGTAAAATTCCCAACTTTTGGGTTATGGCATTTTTTAACATTTTATTTTGTGTTAAAATTAGATAAAGGCCACAGAAGATAGCACAAAATCAGTCATTTATGCATAATTTTATCAACTTCCTAGTAGGATATGAAATTTTGACTTCAAGTTTACGATACTTTCTGAGAATCATATAGGAAAGTTTGACGTACTGCTACTAAAACATGTTTACACACAAAAAATTGAGGTACCTTAACATGCATTTCTGCAAGATACCAGGGGTAGTTTTTCTAATATAATCTTTTGAAGAAGAAAATTTTAATTCCAATTTCAAATGTTTAAGTTTTTGGATTTCTTAAAAACGTTTAGAAACTGGTTTAGAAATCAGAATGTTATTAAAATTTTGAATATTTTTCATACATAACGAAAATATACAAAACAAATTTTGAGGAACGTCTCGTCTGACCTTAAATATACGTAACCCTGAATCTGCTCTAAGGATGATTATAGACTTTTTTTTATTATTTCTGCTCTTTCCCTATAAGTTTGAACTTTTATTGTGCCCCCCCCCCCCTTTTTCGAGTCATGATTTTATAACAAGTAGGCATCCACATATACCTGAGGATGCTTCCTTAACTAGAACTGTCCATATGGGACAAAATACCCCCCTCTGGTTTTTTCAGAGGTAAGTTTTTCCATTATAAAGATATGTTTCAAACATGAATCATACAATTTTTCTTTCAGTGACCTTGAACTTGCATAGATGACCTTGGGTCAAGGTCATGACACACCCATAGGTCATGAGGCATCTTCCCTTACAGAAAAAACGAATGGAAACTTATAAGTGTTTTATAATCCACTTATTAGCAATTTATAAGTCACATAAATTTTGAAATTTACTTATAAGTGTACTATAAGTCAAAGTAAGTATAAGTGAGGAACGTATTTCGTTAATACTTCACTTATAAGTAAAGATGAGCTACATATCAGTAAATATTTCACTTATACCTCACTTATAAGTGAAGATCAGTATGGTATGAGCAAGTATAAGTGTGGACTTAGAATTTTTACCCTATACTAGACTTCTCTCAAGGAGCACTATTGGTATTCAAGGTAGCCAATCAGAAAGTTTGTCTCTGCAGAGATCAGCAACAAGAATTTGAAACTAAGTTTGTGTCTGTGAAAGGGTGTTGGAGATTTTAGATTTATTTTCAGTATGCCTTAACATCAGGTACAACAAGTAGGTTCTATAAACATCATCTCTCTATTTTAACTTCCTTTTTCTGAAATTTTGAATCAATTGACTCAGTTGCTTTCAGATTTCATAAATTTGAAGAAGCCTCAAGGTCATTAATCTTGATGCCTTTTTGTTCAACATTTTTGTTTATAAACTGAATTAATATGTTACGTTTGCGTCATCAAAGGGATGGCATATAAAAGGGATTTTGTTTCATGAATTTTTTACTTGATTATTTCATCTAAAGTGCAAATACATGTGTATATGCAAAATAAAGCTTTGAACATATCATGCAACCCCTGCATGGTTGGAAGTTCTGTTCTAAATTAAGATCTTACTTCACTTGTTGTACTTCACTTATAAGTGACTTATAGATGACGTATAGATGACTAATACTTCATAGAGTATGAACGGTTAATGCTTGACTTATAAGTCACTTATAGTCACTTATAAGTGACTATACTTGCATAAAGTATAAGTGGCTAATGCTGGCTTCTAAGTCACTTATAGCCATTTATAGGTCAAGCAGCTCATTTGCATATAAAATCCTAATGAGTAACTTATTAGTTACTTATAAGTTAAATGTATCAGTGAAGTGTAAGTCCAGAATAAAAAAACTGATAAGTAAAAGAATAAATCACTTATAAGTCACTTATCGGAAATTTCTGTAAGGGTTTGAAATGAGAACCTACCAAGTTTATCCAGAAGAAAGATACAGAATGGACACAAATTATGAAAATTTTCTTCCAGTATCCACATCCTTGGATCATCCGTAATTTTTGTGTGAAATGAGAACCTACATGTACCAAGTGTATCCAAGAGAAAGATATGGACCAGACACAAATTATGAAATTTTTCTTCCAGTGACCTTGAACTTCCCCAAATGACCTTGGTTCAAGGTCATGTCAAACCCATTGGTTAGCAAGTTTTGTGTGGTATGAGAACCTACCAAGTGTATCCAAGAGAAAGATATGGACCGGACACAAATTATGATTTTTTTCATCCAGTGACTTTGAACTTCCCCAAATGACCTTGGTTCAAGGTCATGACACATCATTGGGTCATGATCAATCTTTGTGTGAAAAAAGAACCTACCAAGTTTATCCATAAGAAAGATATGGACCGGACACGAATTATGAAATTTTTCTTCCAGTGACCTTGAACTTCCCAAAATGACCTTGGGTCAAGGTCATGAAACACCCTTGGGTCATGGGCAATCTTTGTGTGGAGTTGTAGATTCTGATGTTCCTCAGTAAGAAAAATATGAACTGGACACATTTGCACCGACAGACGGACAGACAGACAGACGGACGGACAAGGTGATTCCTATATACCCCCCAAACTTCGTTTGCGGGGGTATAAAAACATAACCAATCCTTACTTTGCATGTTGAGAGAATCTTTTCTATATATTCCTATGTAAAACTTTAATTGTCCATTGTGGGCTCGCTCTAACCCAAGGGGTCATGATTTGAACAAATTTGAATCTACTCTACCTGAAGATACTTCCAAATAAATATGACTAACCATGCCTTTGCTGTTCTCATGAAGATGATTTTAATTATATGTTCCTATATATTCCTATGTAAAACTTTGATCCCCCATTGTGGCCCCACCTTACCCCTGGGGGATAATGATTTGTACAATCTTGAATCTACACTACCTGAGGATGCTTCTATATAAATATGACGAATCATGACTTTTCTGTTTCTCATCAACGGATTTTTAAAGATTTTCCTCATATACACTTATGATAAAGTCCTCACCCTTCCCCCTGGGGGTCATAACTAAAACAAACTTGAATCTACTCTACCTGAGGATAATTCATCATAAATATAACTAAAAGATTTTAAACGATTTTTCCTAAATATTCCTATGTAAAACTTTGATCGTCAAATGTGGCTCGACCCTACCCCTGGGGGTCATGATTTGAAGAAACTTGAATCTATACTTCCTGAGGATATTTCCACTTAAATTTCATCTTTCCTGGTCCAGTGGTTCTTGAGAAGAAGATTTTTAAAAGATACCATTATTTTTTCACTAATTCTTAATAATTTCCCCTCGAAGGGGGACAGGGCCCTTCATTTTAACAAACCTGAATCCCATTCACCCAAGAATACTATGTGGCAAGTTTGGTTGAAATTGGTCCAGTGGTTCTTGAGAAGTCGAAAATGTTTACAGACAGACGTACTGACGGACACCGGACAAAATTTGATCAGAAAAGCTCACTTGATCTTTCGGCTCAGGTGAGCTAAAAAAATTAATCAAATGTCTCGATTTCCTTTTGAGGAAATTTTTAATCACCCGTACAGATGCTTTCAGATTTTTTTTGAAGTTCTAGAATAGGGAGTTGAATAAAGAAGAGAGAAAGAAAGGCTTAATTTTTTTTTAAATGTCCTGTTTCTTTATTTCTAACCACATTTTTCAAATGACCTCATATGAATTGCTTTATCAAAGAGGGATTACATAACTCTCACCCTTACTTTCTAAGAGCACAGGAGTCTGAAGTTTTAATCGTCAAGCTGTAATCGTCCAGCAGATTAAATTTTTCACCTTGAATAAATAACACAAATGCTCTGGATACCGAATTAGTCGCGAGATTTTTCTGGCCAAGCCCAGATCTATTTGTTCAGATGGGTCCCCCCGAAACACGTTTCCATCCTTGTGTTTTTTTTTAAGTTAAGGGTAGGAAAAATTTTTTCCGGATTTTTTTTTTGTTTTTTTTGACGATAAAAACTTCAGATTCCTGTGCTAATACGTATAGAAATTCGTCATAAGCAAAAGTGATGGCGTAATGCAAAAATTTCTGCTACCACACGTACACGTACGCGTACACGTTGGTTTGCTTAACCTCTCTATTGTAAGCTTTTCTTTATCATGTACAGATTATATATTCAAACACAATAATTTCAGTAAGAAATTTGATTTTTTAGAAGGCCAAATTCATTTAATAGTATACGTTTTAATGTAAAAAAAAATCCTATTCAAGACACGTTTTTTACTTCTGATACTAAATATTAGAGAGGTTGAGATTTTAAACGTGTACGCGTACGTGTACGTGTACGGATAATTAGACGTACACGTACACGTTTTCGTATTTTGTCTGTTGAGATTTTAATGACGTGTAACGAGAACGTGTACGATTATTTCGCGCACTTTATTTTCGATGTCTTCAGAAATGACGTCATTTTCGTCTATGACGTTTCCGTAAATAATGGCAGATGCTTTGGAAATTGCTTGTCTATGTGAAGACGATGATTTNNNTTTTTTACGATAAAAACTTCAGAGTCCTGTGCAAACAGTAACATCCATTTTCAATTTTTACTGATTTTTCAAATGAATTTTTTATAACAATTGATATGAGATTTTGTCTGAATAAAATGCATATACATGTATCATGATTCTAAGTAAAAGGATGATTCTTATCAAGAATAATACCTTCTCTGTTTTGTTCTCACAATGTGTACCAACCAGGATGACAGGAGCCTTATCACTGCCATATTGATGAATGGACTTCATCCAGAATTCTAGATAATCTGAAAAACGAAGACACATTCAACTGTAAGAGTTTTCATTAAAATAGATTGCACAAAATGATGGCTGATGGACATGACAAACTCCATATGTCCAAACCATTTTCTTGGCGGGATATATAATAACTTACTTATTGCCTTCATAAAGCTGCACAGAAGGACAAACAAATAGAAAAGTATACTGAAAGGAAAAAGAAATGCATAATAGCGAAATATATTTAACTATGTGGCCGAAAATTATGAAAATTGTTCAAATATGTATTTTGATTACTGTGCACTAAAATCCCTGCAGGTCAAAGTTACTCAACCATGAAATGTATGGCGTCACGTAGGGGAAGTGATAAAAAGCCAAATACACGTGCATGTTGATGATGACAATTTTGTGATCACATTTTGTAGTGCCAAGAGATGCATTATAGTTATAGACATCGTTTTTCAGTATTTGCAGTCAGTAAAATCTTCTTGCAATCATGGTATTGCTAACGGACGTCACATCACAAGAGGACTTTTCATCATGCCACCTTGTTTATTGTCAAGTCATTTTTACTGAAACTGATATTTTTACAGCAGATAATCATACTCATATTTTCACCCTTATATTAACAGAAACTCTCTGCTCTAATTTGGGTACGCAAGCTTGGCAACTTTACGTCAAATGTACTCTCACGCGCACGTACGTGCCGTATATGTAATGTTTTTAGCATGTTGATGCTGAGAAAATGTAGCCAGTGTTTGTCGAGACTTCCTCACAACATTCACGTGTACCGAATAAGCTAGGTTCGGTCAATTCTATCCTAAATTCCTTCCTAAATCGAAAATTCATTGGATTCATTTAGCGGGGGATTTGTTGGTTCTGGAATAATACATCTACTCTCAATCATTAAGACTACCTTTGGAAGGATTGAATGATAATCCTATGAGAAAGATAAGTATTCAATGCACAAGAAAATCATGTCTGTTACAGATGCGCAAGGGACATGATGAGAATTTTTATTCTAATTTTGGGGGGAATCGACAAATCAATTTTAATAACCCCGAAATTATCAGTCAAAATCATACAAGATTTCAGTTACATGTTGTTTAAAGTTGAATTAAAATGTTGGATAACAATACTGGAAAACATATTGGAAATAAAAGTTTTAATTTTATTCAAAAGTTTATTATGTGTTTCTTTTTCCTTTCAGTATAATTCTCATTTAGGATAAAAGATTTAATAGTTTCACAGGTCAAAATTTTCAAAATTCAATGGGGTATACACCTGGCTCAGAAAATATGGAAAATATAAGCATTTCCTTTTTCAATATGTCAATAACATTTATCAATGTAATAAATTTTGATCTGATGAGATGGTGCCTTGAAAAAGATTTTTTGGCCATACATTTCATAATCAAAATATTACCTCTGTGTGTCCATCCCCTGTAAACGGAGCCTTCCTGACAACACACTTCTTCTCCAACCTTATCATCAAACTTCTTCTCCATATTCAGCACCAGAATAAAAAATGCACGAGGACTCAAAAAAATCTGATGCGACGCATAATATGAACATTGTCCTGCAAAGTCAGTCATGGTAATTTTTTTATCTGGATATTCTGAAACGTTTTTTGTATCAATCTGCAAATTTCCAGAAATTGATGAATTATTTGGTTCAGGAATATCTTTGTTTTCCTTTTTAACATCTACTAATGATTCTGGTGATGTGGCCCCCTGTGGTTCATGGGATGAGGTAGTTATAATATTGGTACCATGTTGGTATGATATTTGTCCACTGTTTGATGCTTCAGTCGTACTGCCCTCATCATCAACTGTTTCCATCTTTTCCTGTGTTTCCCCAACATCAGCTGAATTTTTTGAAAGAGATTCAGGAACACTCTGCTGCATATCTTTTTTATCAAGTCTAAGTTTAAAGCGCTGTTGTTGGCTTGAAGGATTTGCTGTAAATAAAAATGAATACATTTAAAAGACCTTCTCTCTTTGCTGTCACCGTAAATGGACTTTAGGTTTACTTTAAATAAATCAACAACTAAAAATATAAATAAGAGGTATTGTGAGCAATGAATTCACATAATGATATCCAGAGATATCATATAAGTATAATGACCAGGTCCATTTTTATCACTGAAATACCAAATATCTGTGCGATCTAAACATAAAGTAAGAGCTTGGTCTTACGTAAAAAAAATTGATTGGATAAGTAAGAGTTGCCAATAAGAAGAAGGATATGGAGATAACGAACAGTATTCAATCTCAAAGTCCATATACAAATACAAAAAAAGAGCAGAGTAAACACGGACCCCCGAAACATCAAAGGTGGGATCAGGTGCCATGGAGGAGTAAGCATCCTCTGCCGACCGGTCACACCCGTCGTGTGCTTCTTGTAATGATCAGGAAATAACAGAAAAAAATCTGTCGTCCATTCAGTGTATAAATGATGGAATAACAATTGGTATAAAAAATGTTAGTCAGCATTTGACTCAATGATAAATTTTATTTGCTGACAAGGTCATTTTATCGACCAAAGAACTTACGAAATGATGACTTTAAACGACACTGCTGATTACCGTCTTCCTTGGAAGACGGTATTGTATAGTTGAAGTTTTTAACAGTCTTCGGACTATGCACTTCCTCTCTTTTGTGATTGGTAGAAATTGCATGATGAGAAAATTTTCATTTATTTCATTGGTTGAAATGCTGTTCAAGGCAAGGGAGATAACTTTCTGATGATCTATTTTTCGTACGACTTAACAATTTTGCAAGATTTCCAATCTTAAAAAAATGACAAAACGAACAACAAAATCAGCAGTAATTATTTCTTAATAACATGATATTTTTTATAGCAATAAATAAAAAAGGTCTCTTTAATTTCATTATAAATAAAATTTGATAGTTATTGCTAGCAGGCTTTACAATTTGTTATTATTCTTTTCCCCTTTTTTGTTTGAAGATAGAATGGGAACCAGCCGAGTTTTGCTGAAAGCTCTCGACCATTCATAGTTTACGGAGATGACCGAGCGACAACCGTGGCAGGGCTAATGCCCGTATAGCCTGGTCCCCTGTCTCATCATTGTCAAGGCTAGTGACGTGGAGAATACGAAGCAAAACAGGGACAGGGAACCAGGCTAATGCGCTTAAAAAGCTAATTTAGAAATACAAAATCAAGAAATTCAAAAGAATTATACGGCCAATGAAGTGTAGATCTGTTTACTGTTTAAAAGTGTTGCTTAAGACGGTAAGCTTTTTTGAAAACCTCTACTTGTAGTCTTGTTTCATCAACTTGCTTGTCAATAATTTACCTCATTTTAGAAATTGTTCATACGTAGAGCATGCTCTTGCGTATCGAATCAACTGAGATAAATATACTTTGTATGCAGGTGATGATGGTATATTCTGCATAAGAAAGAGTGGTTGGCGATGGAAAAGTTAAAGTCATCACGTTTATCATATAGCTTGGTAAGCCCAATATCAGTGAAGGGAGAATGAGGGTGTATCTTTCTTGCTTTGGAAACCCAGAATATACCCCATCATAAAGAAAACTTGAGGTCACAAAGCCAATATGTAACAAGAATTCTGTGAGTTTCAAGGGTCTTTACATTTTTTACAGTGGTAAAAGAGGATTAACAGATGAAAGATGGGTACCGACAAATGTGATAAACTGACAATAGGATAAAAAGATTGCCATGTACATAATTATATAACCTCTGTTTTATAAAAAGGCAAGCAGGGGAGGTTTACAAAAACGTTTTTCAATTTAAATAAAAATAGACTATTTAAAACAGATAATAATTTTACCTCTTGTCACAAAAATTATTTAATTGTGAAGAAAGTTTTAAGCATCCTTAGTTAATTATTATGTAAATTTATCAGTTCAACCTGGTTAGTGTCAAAGAAAGTATAATAGGTCACAATATACAACATGGATAGAGTCTAAGTAAATACAATAAGTACCAATATACAACAACCCGGATAGAGTCAAGATAAAATAATAAGTCACAATATACAACAACCTGGATCCCAAAATCCCAAGATACATCAATTCACTAGGTGTGACGACTCTAAGCCAATTAATACCTAAGATACTTAAAATAGATAGCCATAAAATCTCAAAAGTAGGTCATCATGACCTACATTTTGGTTTCACTCTCCTGAAACCCAAGATGCACCAAATCACAAAGTTTGATGATTCTAAGCCAATAAATACCTATAATACTTAAATATAGCCACAAAATGTCAAAAGTAGGTCATTTTGACATACATTTTGGTCAACATTTTTCAAAGTCCTGATATGCATCTGCTGACCAAGTTTGATGACTGTAGGTCTGAAGTTAATCAAAATATGCCTTTAAATCAATTTGAAAACAAATGTCTGCAAAATTCAAAATGTAGGTCACAGTGACTTACTTTTTCATAAATATGTTGTAAGGTCCTAAAATGCAGAAACTTACAAGATTTGATGATCATAGTCCTTATAGTATGCAAAATATAAATGATTTTATTGAATGTAAATTAAGGTCAACTTTAAAGTGACCTTGAGACCATGCCCTCTGCCCCAGGGTCATGCCTTGAACAATATTTAATCCTCAACATATCCTGATCCATGTATGCAAGTTTTGTGAAAATCTGACAGGTGGTTCTGGAGAAAAAGATTTTTTTAGCAACTTTTGAGTTTGTTTTCCTGATTACTCTATCCTTGTTTTAGGGTCCCAAGCTTTATTTTCGTATAAATGGTAGCCCTTGGGCCAAGGATACTTTGTGACAAATTTGACACTGATTTGCCGAGGGGTTCTTGAGTTATGGCCCATATTCTAAAAAGTTAACTCACACCGCACAAATGGCCATAGCGTTAGCTCTTTGAGTCTTTGGCTCAGAAGAGCTAAAAATTAGTTTACAGTACCTGTACCTGAAAATATTTCAATGTAGCAATAAAATTTCAGAAGTAGGTCATGATGACCTACTTATGAAATTTGATAGCTACAGTACCGACTGGACACAACCTTACACCAGAGCGAACCCAAATCGCACCCCGGGTACGCTTCCTGGGTCCGCTCAGGGTCTGATTCGGACCCGCTTTCAGAAACATTGTGACCTCTTTAAGTGCGCCTTGGTTGCTTTTCGGGTACGCTCTGTGAACTCGGCATTCGAATTCCACATTTCGCAATCAAACATGAAGCGGACCATGTTTACATCTTGCCGTCAGTAAGCCCGCCTGTTGTATATTCCAAAACAGTAGTAGAATCGATCATTGTTGTTTTTATCGAGATCGATACATGCACACTGTACATCTTTAAAGTGACAATATGGAGTACATTGATAAATTCCAACGTGGAGTTATAATTAATTGTGATTTCCTATTTTCTCTGCACTCAGAATTTTGATCCCAAAAAAGTTTTTAACAGCAGGCTATTTGGCACATACAGTGTATTTAATGTATATTTTTCAGTTGATGTATAATGAGGACACACGATGGTCAACAAGAAATCTGTGAGCCAATGCTCACTAGTAATACCCCCGCTCTGATGTAAATAAGCACTATAATGTTAATATACAAAAGTTCAATTATAGTCAGATGCACAGAAACAAGAGGCCCAGGGGCCACAGCGCTCACCTGAGCACATTGGGCTTGAATTTAACCCCCCCCCCCCGCCTCCAGGCTTTCATCATTTGTACAAACTAGAATCTACACTACCTGAGGATGATTCCATATAAATATCACTAATCATAGCTTTGAAGTACTTGAAAAGAAGATTTTAAAAGGTCTCACTATATTTCCCTATGTAAAACTTGGGTGGGCCATTTTGGTCCAATCCTAGCCCCGGGGGTCATGATTTGAACAAACTTGAATCTACACTACCTGAGGATGATTCCACTTGAGTTTCATCTTTCCTGGCCCATTGGTTCTGGAGAAGAAGATTTTTAGAGATTTTTCCTATATATTCCAAGTAAAACTTGGGTCGACCATTTTGGCCCCACCCTTGCCCCGGGGGTCATGATTTGAACAAACTTGAATCAACACTACCTGAGGATGATTTCATATGAGTTTCATCTTTCCTGGCCCAGTGGTTCTGGAGAAGGACATTTAAAGATTTTTCCAATATATTCTTATGTAAAACTTGGGCCGGCCGTTTTGGCCCCGCCCTAGCCCCGGGGGTCATGATTTGCACAAACTTGAATCTACACTACCTGAGGATGATTCCAAATGAGTTTCATCGTTCCTGGCCCAGTGGTTCTGGAGAAGAAGATTTTTTAAAGATGTTTCATATATTCTTATGTAAAACTTGGGTCGGCCATTTTGGCCCCATCCTAGCCCCGGGGGTCATGATTTGAACAAACTTGAATCTACACTACCTGAGGATGATTCCACATGAGTTTCATCTTTCCTGGGCCAGTGGTTCTTGAGAAGAAGATTTTTAAAGATTTTTCCTATATATTCTTATGTAAAACTTGGGTCGGCCATTTTGACCCCACCCTTGCCCCGGGGGTCATGATTTGAACAAAATTGAATCTACACTACCTGAGGATGTTCCACATGATTTTTATCTTTCCTGGCCCAGCAGTTCTTGACAAGAAGATTTTTTTATAATGCCATTAATTTATAACAAATTCATGATTATCTCCCCTTGGAAAAGGGCACGGCCCTTCATTTGATCAAACTTGAATTCCCTTTATCCAAGGATACTTTGTGCCAAGTTTGGTTGAAATTAGCCCAGTGGTTCTTGAGAAAAAGATGAAAATGTGAAATGTTTACGACGACGACAACAACAACGACGACGATAACGAAGACAGACAACGGACAAATTTTGATCAGAATAGCTCACCTGAGCCTTCGGCTCAGGTGAGCTAAAATAATGAAGTTGACATCAGATTCATATCAAACTTAATCCCACCATATGGCATACCGCAAGAAAGAGTGTAGTAAAATTTCAAGCATCTGCGATGAATAGCTAATTAGAAAACTGGGACGAAAATTTGTTATGTATGATACGGACAGATGCACAGACAAACGGGAAGTTGACATTGGATTTTATCAAAAATGTATCCCACCATATGGCAAGCCTCAGAGAAGATTGTGCTAAAATTTCAAGCATCTATGATGAGTAGTTGCTGAGAAGACTGTGACGAAAATTTGTTACGGACAGACACACGGCTAGACAGACGACACTCAAGGGTAAAACAGTATACCCCCCTCTCCTTCGGAGCGGGGGTATACTTAACAGATTTTGATGATTCTAGGCCAATTAGATCCTGAAGTAATTAAATAAAGACAAAAAATTCAGAAGTATGTCATTGTGATCTACTTTTTAGTTCACATACTCCTAATACCCAATATACATCAACTGGTAAAGTTAGATGATCCTAAACTCATTAGTTTGAAAATAAATAAATCTACTCCATCTCCCATATGAATATGACCAATCATAGCTTTGCTATTTTCCTAAATATATTAATTTTCTTTGTAAAACTTTGGTCACCCATTGCGGCTCGACACTCATGTTTTGAACAAACTTGAATCTACTCTTATCTACTTGAGGATTCTTCCACGTTTCATTTTACCTGGCCCAGAGGTTCTTGTGAAGATTTTAAAATGATTTCTTTTTCCACTAATTCATAATTAACTTCCCTCAAAAGAGAACATGGCCATTCTTTTGAACAAACTATAATTTTCTTCACCAAAGAATACTTTGTGGCAAGTTTGGTTGAAATTTTTGAGAAGTAGTCGAAGCAAAAAACAGTTGGACATCGGACAAAATATGATTATAAAAGGTCACTTGAGTCTTCGGTCAGTTTAGCTAAAAACGTTAATATTCCCCAATTTTAAGGAAAATTAAAGGCCTGAAGGGCCACAATGGTGCAAGCTTTAGATATGGCATTGAAATTGAAATTATTGGATTTTAAAGCATGTTTAAAAGCATGCATATGTTTTAAGAATTATATAGATAAGTTGTAGATAAATACCCCGATTTGAGCATTTATGAAATAAAAACATTCAACTCATTAATCCGAGATTCTTCTGACTCTAACCCCTGCTTTTATATTGATACTTGTGCAGGGGATAGTATATAGGTCCCTGGTGCTAAATTTGAAATTGCAATTTTAGGGGGTTTGAAATTACTTTTCCTCTCTCTTAAGCCTAATTAATTTAATTAACTGTGTACTAATTAACTAAATGATGACGACCGTCACAGATCGAAACGGTCAACAAAATAAATTTACTGCTGCATTCTCAGGAAGTGTTGGTGATCAGTTTAAATTATACTTTTAAGTTTAATTAACTAAATGTACAGTAAGATCTACACTGCCTTCTATCACTTTATTTTATGTAATGAAAGTTGTTTTCCAAGATTTCTTGACATGTACATAAATATTTCCATTTCTAATTTTTTTTCTCTGTGACAACTCTTTGAAAGTTGTCGGAGTTTATTTCTTGATTATTCTGCTGGAATATTAATTAGGCAGGTCGAGAGGTCAGGAGCTAAGGAGGCCTAATACGCATGCAAATGTCGTGCGCATCTGTCTCTGTGTCTGACGCTAAGGAGGCCAAATATGCATGTAAATCTCGTGCAGCTACCTTTGTGTTTGACGTCAGTTGGCGAGGACTATTGAAATTGGCATGGAAGTCCTCGTGTGATTGAAGTCTATGTTTACATTTTTAAAGTCTAAATCTACAATTATATTTCACAATGAAATGGAAATATAAGGAATCACTGTCTAGTTTTGAGAGTATGCCAGGGACATCAACAATAATGGGAAACATGGGATAATTTTTGCATATTATGCCAATTATCCCCTGGCATATTCTCAAAACTAGACAGTGATTCCTTTAATATCTCTTTTTTTTTCTTTGTTTATTTTTTTCCCGCTGGTCCTGATAACAATCTTGTTCTATCAGAAGCCATTTTAAATATTGATACCCAGTATGTCAAAACAATCCCAGTTAATTGTTTACACCACTGGCCTACTGTACATAGCCATCGGCATTGTTTACATAGATCAAGCTTGGGTTGTAACTGGAAGTTAAAAGTACAACTTTTGCACCAAATCCGGAAATCGGGTGATAAGCATGACCCGCAATGTCATAAAAAAATCAGGTTAAGGGTTGAAAAGTAATTCGACGAAAGTGGGCGAGTTGACATGTATCTACAGGACTGTTGAAATTGTATGATTTTCAATCAATTTATTGAATAAACACAAAAATTGGCATGTATATTCGTACGCCAGGTCTTGACGGTCTTGGTTCGAGTACTATATTATTTGGCACATGAAGAAAGCAGTGAGCAGTCAGAGATTTCCTCATAGCTAGAGTGTGAATTAAGCCATAAGGTATTGTATATATATGAAATAAATTTCATTTGTTGACATGTCAGAAAATTTCCGTTTGTATTTTTCCTAATTGAATCGTTAGTGACGTGCATGAATGGATTAACGAGATTCCCACTGTCCCTATCTACTATCTAGCGAAACCACAGCCAGGGGAACGGGCCTGGTAAATCTGTTTGTATTTCTCCTAATTGAATCATTACCGAACTCTTTCCTAATGGGTAGGAAAAACAAGAGATGTTCGTTAAACACTTATGTCCCTCTCCCTTAAATTGGAATTTTTCTAATTCCAAGGGACAAAAATCTGTCAAAAATTACGCGATCATACCCAAAACATAACTTGACCTTGATACTCATCTAATTAATCTGTATTAAATTTCATTTCAGTATGTGCAACATTTACGAGGAAAATTAGGGGAAACTGCAAATAATCTAAATTTGTATAAGTCCAAGTTCATAACACTGTAAAAAATGGCGCCAATTTCACATCCGTATGTGCAATGGTTGAGAGGAAGATGAACAGAGAGTGGACAGACAGACCGACCAACAGACAGCAGCAGAGCAATATGTCCTCCCTTCTTCGAAGGAGGGGGGATAAAAAGTCTCTGTCTCCCCTTGAAAGAAGGTGGGGCTCTTCGTTTAATAAACTAAATCAAATTTGTCAAATTGGTTGAAATCGACTCAGTGGTTCTGTAGAAGAAAATTTTGAAAAGTTAAAGACAACGACATTCATTTGATAACAGCAGAAAATTGACAAAATGTGATCAGAAAAGCTCATTTGAGCCGCCGGCTGAGGTGAGCTAAATACACATACCACACAATGGCCAAAACATCCGCTTTTGCGGGCAATTGGATCAGATTTAATTCGGTCACTTTGTTCAAAAAATCTTTAGTCAATTTCCTTCAGTTCGTACTGTGTGTCTTAATATGACCGTTGTGAAATGATCCACTTTGTTTTAATTTGAAGTCCATCATACAATAGTAATTCATCACAATCAATGAAGACAATGAATAAAGAATACCTTGAATGCTATCCTTCACATCAAAGACATCCGTGTGGATATCCACTCCCCGGGTTGAACTGATATTTTTCTTTATTTCTTCCAGGTCAATGCCCTTCAGTCTCTCTAACAATGTGGTTTTCCCACTACCAGCACACCCTATTATCATCCCAGAGGCATGGTACATGGTTGTCTTCCCTTTCTTCAGATTTTCGATGAAATTCTTCACAGATTTATCTCCCCTTAAGATGATCTGCATTGGTATTCCATCTATAATGACAAAACTCTAGCATTACATATATAGCTGTGACGGAGTCAAACAAATGATTATAAACAATCATAAAGATAACTTTCCTATTCTCGAGATCCAATTATCGAACGTAGAATTTTCAGTGATTTATTTATCCCTTATCAGTATGTGAATTAAAAATAAAAGTAGAAAAGAAAGATTAACATTTTTATCTTATTTAAATTAGAATACCTTTACTGTTAAAAAATACTCAGCATTATACTTTTTAAAACATAGGTCTGTTTGTCTAGCAATGATCATAAGCCAATATATGCAACATAATAACGATAAAATTTGATATAACACAATCTGAATTGCATGTACTTATTTGAAGAAGCTGTAATTGTGACAAAAATTTCATTCTGACCAAGATTAAATCGTGAATCAAAAGTAGCATATAATCTATCTTTGAAAAATGGCATAAGTTTCGGAAAATCATAAATGTATACCTCCTCAAATTACCTAAGAATGATTTCATTTAAGTTTCATTAAATTTGGTAAAAAGATTCTATTAAAAAGGATGTCCAATGAGTACAGTCTACAGATGATAAAAGGACTCTAACCATTCTTCAAAGATGAATGACTCAGGTGAGTTGAGTGTCTATCGTACTTAACTTACAACATCAATGTAAAGGATTAAAAGGGGAAAAAAAGATTTGAAAGTTTAAGTTATAGATGAAATCAGGGACAAATAAAATACATGTTACTCATTAGCAAAAAACTTCTATTGTTAAATTTTATCCAAGTAATTGGTTCAGGTGAGCTGAAAATAGACCTACATTTTCTAAATACGGCCTCATGGAATGACTGGTCCTCCATTGTTGGGTTCGTGAAAATGTCTTCTCCTAGTCGTGTTAAAAACTCTTCATTTTTATCTGGCATTAACCAACAGCAAACTTCATCCTCTCCTCTCTGATAATTCCAGGATCTACAGTACTCAGCAATGTTTTCTTTTTCTGCCCAAGTCAAGAAAATATCAGTTAAGTTTACTGTATAAGCTCCATTCCTGTCTCTGATTATTTTAGGACTCTTACATAACTTTAGGAAACTGATATCTTTGAAGCATTCATTGGAAAAACTGATCTCTGATTCATTGAGTTTCAGAATTGGCCTGTATTTTTCTAAATCTGTAAGAGCAAGTGGCTTTGTGATTTCCTTGGAATGAAAACTTTTGGCAACAGCATTATATTTCGTCATCCAGTTTCCTTTTTTCATGTTTATTTTGTAGGAATTGGAAAGAAGAAGGCATATCAAAAGTGTATTTCCACCTACAAAAAAAAATAAGAACTAAAGATACTGTGAGCAATGATACCCCCACCTGCCATTTGATTATAATGGCAAAGTCCATGTTTTGCTGGGGCCGGGAAACCCAAAATATGTGTCCGATTAAAAAATAAAATAGGAGGTGCACAATGGCAATATGTACATGCAATAAAGATTCTATGAAATTTTCATAAAATTTTACTCAATGGTATAAGAGGAGTTGCGGATAAGAGATGGATACCCCAAAGTCTAACAGACGGACGGAGGGACATACCGATTACAGTATACCCTCCAACTTTCCATGCGAGGGGGGGTATAAATATGTACACTGTCAGAAAAACACCATGAATGTATTTACGTCATCGGTTTTTCAAATTCTATACAAAATAGAGTAAACTTCCTACTTATATTAGTATTATACAGATAACAGATCTCCTCCCAAATATTTAACTGTTTCTGAAAAGGGTTGTTGTCATGAACATTTGAGGTTGTTTGTCTGTTTGTTGAAAAGGCCAGATAAGTTCTAAAGAAATGACGGCTTCAAGTTATCGATTTCCACCACTAGATGACAATCATTTTTCAATGAGCACCAAGAAGAATACAGGCATCTCTGATGATTGATTGATTATTGTTATTTCACACCGAGTAGGCAATATTTAAGCCATATTTCGATGGGAGGAATCTCTCGGCCTCCATAAAAGAAATTCATAACATGTACATTTGTGTACGTTAATAAGTAAGTCCTATATCACAATTAAATGAAAATAGACCTTTATCTGAGACTTTGACAGGGGTGATCTGTGGCCTTGAACTTAATAAAGTAAAGCTGGGTCAAGGTCAACACACATAATTATTGTAATCAGTGTAGACTTTAATATTAATTATTCCAATTTTGAAGTTTTGCTCTGGGCATGATTGCACAGACAAAGAAATGGACAGTAAGTTAGACAAATACACAGTGATTTAAGAAATGAATGTAATATTTTTTTCAAAGAAAAAAAATTTGATTGGAAAACATCATCAATGATGAAAATGATGAAAATTATTACATTCATTTTTTATCATTTAATTACGATTTTAAATTAATTAAATAAACCTTTCTTTCACTTCACTCTAACATTTATGCATCAAAAACAGTGCATATAAATATCACAACAATATTACCGTAACATTGCTGAAATTTGAAATGGCTAATTTATAGGCCTAACGAAAAAAAAAACAAGTTCTCAAATATTGTCGTGTCAAATACTAATCTTCTCAAACAATAAGTAACAGTTTTTAACACAAACAAGAGGCCCAGGGGCCACAGCGCTAACCTGAGCACATCGGGCTTGAATTTAAACCCCTCCCCACCCCCAGGCATTCATCATTTGAACAAACTAGAATCTACACTACCTGAGGATGATTCCATATAAATAACACTAATCATAGCTTTGAAGTACTTGAAAAGAAGATTTTAAAAGGTTTCCCTATATATCCCTTTTTGGCCATTTTGGCCCCACCCTAGCCCCGGGGTCAAGATTTGAACAAACTTATATATACTGAATACACACTACCTGAGGATGATTCCACATGAGTCTCACCTTTTCTGGCCCAGTGGTTCTGGAGAAGAAGATTTTTAAAGATTTTTCCTATATATTTCTATGTAGAACTTGGGTCGGCTATTTTGGCCCCACCCTAGCCCCGGGGTCATCATTTGAAAACATTTGAATCTACACTACCTGAGGATGATTCCACGTGAGTTTCACCTTTCCTGGTCCAGTGATTCTTGAGTACAAAATGTTTAAAGATTTTTCCTATATATTCCTATGTAAAACTTAAATTGGGTCGGCCATTTTGGCCCCACCCTTGCCCCGGGGGTCATGATTTGAACCAACTTGAATCTACATTACCTGAGGATGAGTGTCATCTTTCCTGGCCCTGTTGTTCTTGAGAAGAAGATTTTTAAAGAGTTTTCCTCTACACTCCTATGTAAAAATTTAATCGGCCATTTTGGCCCCACCCTACCCCCAGGGTGTCATGATTTGAACAAACTTGAATCTACACTACCTGAGCATGCTTCCATATAAATATGATGAATTATGGCTTTGTCATTCTTGAGAAGAAGATTTTTAAAGAATTTTCCTATATACATTTCTATGTAAAATTTTGGACTGCCATTTTGGCCCCGCCCTACCCCCGGGGTCATGATTTAAACAATCTTGAATCTACACTACCTGAGCATGCTTCCATATAAATATGATGAATTATGGCTTTGTCATTCTTGAGAAGAAGATTTTTAAAGAATTTTCCTATATATTTCTATGTAAAACTTTGGACGGCCATTTTGGCCCCGCCCTACCCCCGGGGTCATGATTTAAACAAACCTGAATCTACACTACCTGAGCATGCTTATTTATAAATATGATGGATTATGGCTTTGTCATTCTTACGAAGAAGATTTTTAAAGAATTTTCCTATATATATCTATATAATTTAATTTCACTTGTATCAAGCTATTTCATTGGCTGAATCCTTCAGAGGAACATATAATATTTAGGATAATATAACTTGCCTACGTTACAATGACTTACGTCAAAAACGTAATACTCCGCTTGACGTTACTTTTAAAATAATGCTCAATTTGAAGTCTTCTTCTGGAGGAAAAATTGTCTTATTGACATAACTGAAATTAAATTATAAGGAATGAAGCTAATTTCAACTTATGTTATACGATATAACATAACTTGGGGCAGTTTACGCTTTTTTATAAACCGCTTCGCGGTTTATAAAGCTTAAACTGTACCAAGTTATATTATATCGTATAACATAAGTTGAAATTAGCTTCATTCATTAAGTAAAACGTTGGTCGGCCAATTTGGCCCCGCCCTACCCCCAGGGGTCATGATTTGAACAAGCTTGAATCTACACCACCTGAGCATGCTTCCATATAAATATGATGAATTATGGCTTTGTCATTCTTAAGAAGAAGATTTTTAAAGAATTTTCCTATATATTTCTATGTAAAACTTTGGTCGGCCATTTTAGCCCCGCCCTACTCCCGGGGTCATGATTTAAACAAACTTGAATCTACACTACCTGAGCATGCTACCATATAAATATGATGAATTATGGCTTTGTTATTCTTGAGAAGAAGATTTTTAAAGAATTTTCCTATATATTTCTATGTAATATTTGGTCGGCAATTTTGGCCCCACCCTACCCCCAGGGGTCATGATTTGAACAAACTTGATTCTACACTACCTGAGGATGTTTCCCCATAAGTTTCATATTTCCTGGCACAGTGGTTCTTGAGAAGAAGATTTTTGAGATATGCCACCAAATTTTCATTAATTCCCAATTCACTCCCCTTGAATGAGAACGTGGCCCTTCATTTCAACAAACTTGAATCCCCTTCACCCAAGGATACTTTGTGGCAAGTTTGGTTGAAATTGGCCCAACAGTAACTAATCATTTATGTCATGTAATATTATTTCTATATGTTTCAGGTATCAGTCATCCTTAGTTAATTAAAGAGTTACTCATTGGATGATGGTTATCATTTATGACTGATACCAGTTCAACACAATTTGACGAAAAACAGGCCTCCAGAACAAGAAATTAACAGAAATAAATCAATTATTGACAATTTTGGCACAAAAGACGATCTATACTCGCCAACATGCCAACGTTAGAGTGCCCTGTATTTGGATGTGATTGGCAGTCTCAGGACCTGGATGCAGCTTTTGCCGCAGCGATGACGGCAGCCCTCCAGATCCATGATAGAACTGTTCACCAGCCACAGGCCCAGCCAGCAGCTGCCGCAGTTCCCGCAGCTCCCAAACTGAAGTTGGACCCACCCACCATAGCTGCTGGATGTGACCCAGACCAGTGGTCAGCATTCACTCGACAATGGGAGATGTACAAGGTGGGTATGGCCATTGCCCAAAACATCATACCCACGGCTCTGTTCTACTGCTGTGACTCAGACCTTCGGACCGACGTCATGCGTGACCAACGAGGTAACATCACAGACATGCCAGAGGCAGACCTGATGAATGTCATTAAACGGCTTGCTGTGAAGGATGAGAGCACATTGGTACAACGCATCAAGCTCAGTAAGATGACACAAGCACCTGGTACCAGCATCAGAACGTTTTTAGCCAGTCTCCGAGGTCAGGCATCACTCTGTCAGTACAAGGCCACATGTAAGGAGGAAGGATGTAACCACATTTACGACTACAGTGATGAGATCATAAAGGACAATCTGGTTAGAGGAATTGCAGATCCTGAAATTTTGTCTGACCTGCTTGGTGATCCTAAGACAGACAGAACCTTGGAAGAGACTGTTTCCTTCATAGCACAGAAGGAACAAGGCAAAGTAACACGGAGTGCAGTTGGAGATTCAGCCGGTGCGATGTCGACTACGACCCATAGCCAAAAATCAGTACAAGGACCTGGAGGCAAGTGCTGGGCATGTGGTGGCCCTGCCCACGGACAAAGAAACGATCGTCGAGCCAGACAAAGAAGTTGCGAGGCCTGGACATCTACATGTGCCAAGTGTAAAGTTAAGGGTCATTATACCAAGTCATGCAGCAAGTGTTCAACGTGTGGTGCCTGGGGACATCGTGATTCATCATCAAGGGCTTGTACACAGGGACGAGGACAGAAACTCCGCAATCAGGGACCATCACAGGAACCGACGAAAGATGCTGATGACAAGGTTGGTTATGTCTACGACCAGCTATGTACCACATCAGAACAATATAAGAATACAGCACGTCTTGAACATCACATCTTCGAAGGAAAATGGATAGCTAGACCGTCCAAACCTCATCCAATGCTACTGGTTAATATGACACCTTTGGCCGAGGACCATGCGTCATTTGGACATCCCATCAAAGATGTTACAAGGCTCAAAACGATACAACTGACCATGGTAGCTGACACCGGATGCCAGAGTACGATTATCCCACTACAGACAGCCAACAACCTGGGAATTACCAGAAAGGACCTAATTCCAGTAAAGCTCGTTATGCGAGGTGCCATCAAAGAAAACCTTGGGGTTATTGGAGCGGTTGCAGTTGATGTGAGGGTCAGAGATGGTTCCAAATCTACACGCATATTATGTTATGTATCAGATGTCATGGAAAAAGCTTTCATCTGCAGGGAGGCACTAGTTTCTCTTGGAATAATTCATGCAGACTTCCCCAACCATCCCGTAGACACATCAGAGAGTTTTGCTTCTGTAGAAGATGAGACTACCTGCTCCTGTCCCAGACGTCAGCCTAATCCACCTCCACTACCAACGACACTACCACCAGGCTTGGACGCTACTGAAGAAAATGTAAATGCATTAAAAGAATGGCTACTTGATTACTATGGTGCTACAACTTTTAATGTATGTGAACATCAACCTTTACCGCTGATGAACTGTGAGCCCCTTAAGCTTCACATAGATCCTGATGCCAGACCAGTTGCTGTTCACAAGCCAGCACTGGTACCCATCCATTGGCAGGATAAAGTCTATGCTGACCTGGAGAGAGACGTAAGGATTGGAGTCTTGGAGAAAGTTAGCCAGAATACCCCTACAACTTGGTGTTCCAGGATGGTAGTTACAGGTAAAGCTGATGGTACGCCCAGAAGGACGGTAGATCTTCAACCACAAAACCGTCACTCCGTACGCCAGACCCATCATGTACCGAGTCCGTTTCATCTAGCAGACAGGGTACCTCAAGGTATGAAGAAGACCGTTACTGACGCTTGGAATGGATACCACTCTGTACCTATTCGAGAGGAGGACCGTCACTTTACCACTTTTATCACACCATGGGGACGGTACAGATACAAGGTAGCTCCACAGGGATTTATGGCCAGCGGAGATGCTTACAACCAACGATTTGACGCTGTCATTACGGACTTCAAGAACAAAGTCAAATGCGTGGATGACACTTGTATGTGGGCAGATTCTGTTAAAGCAGCATTCTTCCAGATGTGCGAATGGTTAGACCTCTGTGCTCGGAATGGTATTACCCTCAACCCGAAGAAGTTCCAGTTTGCTCAAGATACTGTAGATTTTGCTGGACTCACAATTACTCCTACAAATATACGACCAAGCACGAAGTTCCTAGATGCAATCAGCAACTTTCCCCGACCATCCGACATTACCGGTGCAAGAGCATGGTTTGGATTGGTCAACCAAGGTGCCTACGCGTTTGCCATGACTAAACAGATGAAACCGTTCCGAGCTCTATTGAAACCATCTACACCGTTCCATTGGACAGATGAGCTAGATGAACTATTTACAAAGTCCAAACAGGTCATTATCCAGGAGATGAAGGAAGGTGTTCGTCTGTTTGACCCAGCACGCATGACCTGTCTAGCCACAGACTGGTCCATTGATGGTATTGGCTTCTTCATGATGCAGAAGTATTGCAGCTGTGCCAGTAAGACCCCAGCATGCTGTAATGATGGATGGAAGCTTTGTTTGGTCGGCAGTAGATTCACCCACCCAGCAGAAAGTAGATATGCTCCAATCGAAGGCGAAGCCTTGGCTGTTGTGTATGCACTCCACCAGACAAGATACTATGTGCTCGGATGTGAAGATCTCATTGTTGCCACTGACCATAAACCACTACTCCAGATATTGAACGACCGATCACTCACTGAGATAGATAACAGACGTCTCCTTAACCTGAAAGAAAAGACCCTTGGATACAAGTTTACAGTGGTTCATGTACCTGGGAAGAAGAACCTTGGTCCGGATGCAGCTTCCAGACATCCAGCTTGCCCCCCAGATCGACTGGTACTACCTGGTGATGCCACAGTAGACGAGTCCCCTGACAATTGTTCTGCCAGTTGTCATGATACATCCACCAGTTTCGGCCTATCTACTGAGGATCGAGATCAAGCTGATGATACCTCCACAGTTGCTGCCGCTACAACTGCATTAAATGCCAACATCATGGTTGTAACTTGGGATATGGTACGTGAAGCCACAGCATCAGATCCTACGTATATTAGCCTGCTTCAGCAGATAGAAGAAGGGTTCCCAGAGGATTATAGGGATTTGCCACTGGAGTTACGCCCATTTCATCGTTTTTCTGGCAGTCTATGCTCTGTTGATGGTGTGGTTCTCTTGGGACAGCGTATAGTAATTCCACCTGCTTTACGTAAACCAGTACTCAATGCACTTCATGCAGCACACCAAGGAGTCTCTTCGATGCGTGCCAGAGCCATGGACTCAGTGTATTGGCCAGATATTACAGTGGATATTGCCAGGACGAGGGACCAGTGTGGACATTGTCACCAGATGGCTAAGTCAAACCCCATGCAGCCACCTACTGATATAGTTCCTCCTGAATATCCTTTCCAGAAGATTTGCAGTGACTACTTCACCTACAACAGCAAGGATTATGTTGTCGTTGTGGACAGGTACTCCAACTGGCCCATGGTATACAGATCGGAGTCCGGAGCGGATGGACTAGTGAAACGCCTTCGTGAGACGTTTGTCACATTTGGTATCCCAGAGGAATTAACATCAGATGGAGGTCCTCAGTATACAGCTGGAAAGACACAGGAATTCCTGAAAGCCTGGGGAGTCAGACATAGAATCTCATCAGTTGCAAATCCACATGCCAACTGCAGAGCTGAAGTTGCAGTGAAGACGGTAAAACGTATGCTTGCGGACAACATCACAGCCAATGGTTCCTTAGACGTGGATAAGTTTCAGAGGGCCTTACTTATATACAGGAACTCCATTGATCCAGAGACGAAGGCATCCCCAGCCTTGATCCTGTTTGGTCGTCCGATCAGAGATGCCGTACCAATCGTAATGGGTAGATATTCGCCTCATGATACATGGAAGGAACTGATGTCGAGTAGAGAGTTAGCTCTTGCCAAACGCCACTCAAGAGAGCATGAAAGATGGAATGAGCATACCCATCAGCTACCACCACTGCAGGTTGGAGACCATGTGTATATCCAAAATTTGATGGGCAACCACCCAAGGAGATGGGAACGTACGGGAGTTGTTGTTGAGGTCCGCCAATACCACCAGTATGTTGTACGTGTAGATGGCACAGGAAGGGTAACCCTAAGAAATCGCCAACATCTGAGGAAATTCACCCCGTTTAACAGCAATTCACCCAGCGCGATTGAAACTATGCCGAGAATGCCACAGCCTTCAGAAAAGACTGTTACAGATGGTTCATCCTCGACTCAGAAAACATTGACTCTAAATCCATTGAAATGTAGCACACCACAACCTTCGCATGTGACTCCCAGGATGGATGGCCCTTCTGTTCCACCACCTGTTAACCATGGTTCACCTGCTACATCTGGAGATGTCTCACCTGCGGTGGTGACCCCAAAATCAACCGCTAAGTCACATTTATCGCCAAGACGACTATTGACGGACAAGGACGAAGTCGCTCCTCCAACAGAACATGAAGACAAACCGAAGGTCACACGTTTACCCCGCGCTCTGGCTCGTCTTCAGCCGCACAATGCAGCTGGAAAGAAAGAGATGTTGACGCCTGGAAGACCACGCCGCAATACTAGACAGGATCCCATGGAATCTGCAGAGAATAACTGATTATTGGACAGTTCAATTGATCTTTAATTACTAGTGACTGAAGTACAGTTGTGATATGAAACATTCTGTAATTTGATATTTGATTTATACAGACCTTTTAAGTTTTATTAGTGCCTAAAAAACTTGTCCCCGGGGGAGGAGATAACTAATCATTTATGTCATGTAATATTATTTCTATATGTTTCAGGTATCAGTCATCCTTAGTTAATTAAAGAGTTACTCATTGGATGATGGTTATCATTTAAACAGTTCATGAGAAGAAGTCGAAAATGTGAAAAGTTTACAGACAGACGGACAGCTAGACAGACAGACAGAGGGACGCCGGACAAAATGTGATCAGAAAAGCTCACTTGAGCTTTCAGCTCAGATGAGCTAAAACTATACTCAGAACTGAGTAAAAGGGTGGAGTAAAACAAGAATTAAGAAATGTAATGAATATACTGTGTGATAAATCAAAAGGTTATGTCTACATGTATAGTTTTTGCATTAGTGGAATGTGTTTTTTACACTAGCCCATAGCTTTACAGAGCATATTATGCCCCGTAAACGAAGTTTCATGGTGTATATAGTTTTTGTCGTGTCCATCTGTCTGTCTGTCTCTCTGTTTGTCTGTTTTTCTGCAAAAACTTTAACCTTGTCCATAACTTTTGATTTAGTGGAGCTGTGACTTTCATATTTCACAAGTGTATTTCTTGTAAGAAGACCTTTCTTTGGGTACCACCAAATTTGACCTTTTGGCCTCGACCTTGGAATTTGACCCACCTTTAAACAAAAAATTCAATTTTTTACTTTGGCCATAACTTTTGAACAGTAAAAGAGAGACTGAATCGAAATCTGTCAGATGCAAATTATGTGAATCGGAGCTGTCATATACGGGTGGGACTACACATATGCTAAATAACCTTAGATTGACACAAAATTCGGACACCAGTGACTTGCAGGAAACTCCACAAAAAACAACCAGCAATTACAGGGTATATTAACTCTTCTCGATCGCAACACGTTACTTCTTCATGTATTGATTATTTTTTTTCTTAAATGAAAACAAACGGACCGTTTGGCATGACATTTAAAATCAATATTCTTCGAAAAAGTTGTGTGTTTTTTAAAGTTTGTATTTGTAAATAAATAAAATTTATATACGTTGCATTTGTGGTTAATTTTTACCAATAAGGAGGTTAATATTAAATACGGAAACTATGGCAAAAAATAATCCGAGTAACCGGGTACTCGATCGGAAGATTAAGCGAGTAACCGGTTACTAAAAATCGTCCGATTTGCCAACACTAGTACTAATGAAACTAGAAATATGTCCATAGGACATGAATGGACCGCCGAGGATATATTGGTAAAGCAACATGAAAATTCCTATGTGTGTAAAATTTGATCAGTTTGGTTCAGGTAGGGGTTACAGTTACTAGGGAATTAAAATATAGGTCAGATCCAGCATCCGAAGCAGGTCTGGTAGTGTCCATTGCTAGATGCATCATCCATGCAAGTTTGGTTCAGGTAGGGCTTACAGTTAC
>PRKT01001444.1:75580-79392 GCA_003671525.1 Saccostrea glomerata
ATTAACTCATGTCCGTTAGTCCGAGACTAGTAAAAATTGTGTCGGACTAGCAGATTTTGAAAGGTACTAGTCCGTACGGACTAGTGCAAATACGGACATAAGTCTTGAATTGGTTCGTATTCTATTAATTTTATTTCCGAGTCTCTTAGATGTTTGAAAATAAACGAGAAATGCAACGGCGATAAAGCGTTTTGTACATTGTGATCAATAGACAAAGACGTGACCATGAGATTTCTGAAAGTTGAAAACCCTCTTTCTTTCACCACATGCTTCCAACTGATGTGTGGACACATATTTCATTGAATTAATTGATAAATTTTCAAGATTTGTATTTTTCTTTTTACATCCTATAGGACGGACTAGTGGAATAGTTTGCGGACTAGTGGAAGCTAGAAGTCACTAGTCCATGCGGACTAGTGCTAAAAAAAGTTAATTTCGAACCCTGTACAAGATGATGTTCTTTAACTTGACAGCATAGTGTACCTTGGGTCTCAAATCACCTCAGATCAAATGATGACCCTTTTATTTATCACACATAGTTGACCAATCAGTGTTGAATTGCTTTCTTTCCATAAAACATTCTTAATCAACAAACTATGCATCAAAATGTTTTAGCTAAGTACTGATGATCTTAACCATCCTCACATAACCTTTGTTCAGATTATAATATGCCCCCTTGTGGTATGCTGTTCTTGTGTCAAGAATGATTTTCAAACAGAACTCCACTTAAAATTCACTGAGTAAGACATGTACTCTTACAAACCCTGTCCCAAAATAAAAAAAAAACACAACACGGTGACTTACCTACATTTATATGGGTGGATGTAAATTAAAAATAAAAACAAACCAACAATTTTCTCATAGATTAAAATAAGTCATACGAGTCATCTAGTCATCTAACTTTGCTATAATGAAAAATTATTGATATAACTTGAAATAGTACAGCCATATATTACCCCCCCCCCCCCAACCTTCAATGCTTGTAACAGTGTACAAATGAAACATTTTCAGTGTATTATCAGCTAATTAAGGGCTTCAAGTGTTTTAAATTCATTTAATTGGGTTATAAATGGTTAAAAATGGACAGAATAAATCTAATGATAAATATACAAGTATTTCCTTCTTCATCACATCATGCACTTACACTTAACAGGCAGTTATAATAAAATTATATTTTAATTTTTATTGCATGGACCAGATAATTTGAAACAAAGCAGCAGGCTAAGTTATGTTCTTTCTACACTTCTAATGAAAAGGGAGGTAACTTAATTTTTTTCTTTACCTTCAAATTCAAAATTGGATTGTCTCCCTTTCATTAGCAAGTTACTGAAATTATTCAATGCAGTTGCATTCATGCTTATTCTTTGGTGTCAAAGAAAATTTTTTTTGTTCATAAAGTTGAAATGAATCAAAATTCACTATGGACATAAGCTTGAATACTGTTCAATTATTTCCATATTTCATCTAGAAGTTTCTCATACACCATATGTCACTCCAGTACACAGTGTAGATTTACTGAACACCTGCTACAGAAATACACAACATTCCTAGACAAAGCTGTGTTAATATCAATGGTGTCTATATCAAACTGTCAACATCAGTACAAATTGTCACGTGTTCTAAATGTAGACTTACTTAAACTGAATACATTATAAAGGACATTGTAAAAAAAAAAGATTTTAAAATTTAATCCACTATTTCTCAAAAGTGATCATTTTACACGAAATTTACTTATCGAACAAAACTGCACAAAATTTCAAAAGTTGAAAATTACTCCAATGACAGTATATGGTACATGTATCTATAATTCAAAGCCGGTCTATCAAACAAATATATACTAGAAGTATGAATGTACAGTCAGATGTTTCTGAGAAAAAAAATTACAAAAAAGTTTGACATAAGATTCAGTGTATATAGAGTTCAATATGTACATGTAACAATCAGTGATTGAAGAGTTACACACATCTTACAATTAATTACTGACTGGATGTACATCTATTATTTCTTTTTAATCTATTAACATCTTTATAGTCATCAACTTCATCTTTAACAGCTTATATTTGTTGTTTACACAACGAGCAATCATTTCTATTACATTTGTAAATAAACACTTGAATACATTCATGTAAAGTTAGTCTTAAATGATCTCTCTATTATAATGCAGTTATTTAGTACTGGTATTATATTATTGTACAATACAATACAATAAAACAATAAAACAGACTACAATATTACTTACCAGTCAGAGAGTCTGTATCTACCACTCTGTATAGGTGGACTGTGTTGTTTCTGTTTGACCCTACCCACAGTAGGTGTGTGTCCTCATCATAACTCAGGCTGTATGGTATGTATATCCCGTGTTGTCGTGTCTGTATCTCTGTCAGATAGCGACCCTCACTATCTAACATCTGTACTGACCGGGTGTAAACATCACACACCAGGATGTGTGACAGCGCGTCAGTACAGATTCCACGTGGTCTTAGTCGTGATCCTGATGGAGGACCTGTGTAGGAGAATCGGTAATTACCGTCACGATCTGTCACCACTACAGCTTCACGGAGCCCGTCAGACACAATTACATCTCCATTGCAGTTCTCTGTGATGTAGATAGGTAGTCCATACAGTCTCTGACCTGTTTTGTTGTCGTGCTGTATGGTCTGGGTGTTTTCTCCTGTGGAGTTATACCGCACTACCTGGCCTTCTGTCCATGTATCAGTGTTAAACATCCCGACCAGCAGGTGTCCAGTGGAGGGGGAGCTGTAGACACTCTCTGGTCTCCATGGTGATGTGTTGTACTTTATTATCGTAGTCTTTTCTTTGTTATCTTTAGACCGTTTAATGATGTTTGATTCACTGTCTATATAAATTAGATCACCATAAAAATTCACAGTGTGTACTCCATAACCACTACGTATATCTGTCACACTGTCTAGTTCTTCTCCTTTAGTGTTTGTCAGTATAAGATTGCCTTCATAATCACTGATCCAGACCCGGTCTGATGTAACACGTGAAATGTGATGACACTGCCTAACACCAGACACGGTGACAGATTTCTGGTACACTAATCTATACATTATTTACAGCAGACATCTATTTCTTTATCCTGATGTTATGACAGAATCCTGTGTGGATTTCCTCAGTCAGGGAGATCTCTCTGTAAATTACAACATTGTAACAGAATTATCTACATCAGTAACACCTCTCTCTGTATACATTAAATGTTTTGATTGATTATATATTATCTTAATATACTTCTTATAATTAAATCTAGAACAATAACTTGTCTCTGTTCACAGTTAATCAAATTAACACAAATATATAAAAACCTTAACACTGGCTTCTGAATTCTTTCATTGTCTCTGTGTAGAGCAGGGTCCAGGTACTCACAATGGATGTTTATCTTAAAAAAAAATATTGACAGATTAAATTCCACAATGAATTTATGTTAAAATACTGAAGATTTGAATTCTTATACATCATGCAGATTGTTATATGAAAACATACCCACCATTTCACGTTTATACAATTTACAAAATAGAATATCATCTTAAATCACAATAAAATTTGATTTCCTTCATATATATTAATTCATACAATGCATGTGACAATTTTGTGCAGTATTAAATGTAGATTTTTGTGATGATGTGCCACACACACATTAAAGATAGGTTTGATCTACAGCGAGTATGTGTGTATCCACAGGGTGCAGGGGGTCCATCTACTTAGAACTGCAGAGTACTATACCAACTAAAACTGACCTTGGAAAGTCGTAGATTTGGTAAAAGAGTTTTTTTTTTTTTTTTTTTTTTTTT
>PRKT01001445.1:3499-38336 GCA_003671525.1 Saccostrea glomerata
GGGGGGGGGGGTAATTTCCATCTTTAAAATAAATTTGCATGAGATAGTTTCACTGCCTGTAACATATACTATATCAAGAAGTGTGTGCTTTTGGGAGGGCGGGATCAACTTGCTTTAATTAATTAAGGTGTTATACCCCAATTCTAGTTAGCCAAATTAGAATCTGAGTTCTGATAATAAGTCTTTACATAAGCCTTGCTTATTGAAATGGATTAAACCAGATTATTGAAATTGGTATAAATCTGAGAAAGCTGAGTAGATCAGAAACTGCATCATGTTTCCAGCAAAGTCAAATGTACACCACACTCTATTTGTTTCAAATTCGATTACCGATATACATTAGGATACATCCTTTTCTATTTTTCCAATGGGGGGGTTAAAACAGGCAAATAGAAAACAATTTTTAAAACTGAAAAATCCTGAAAGTCAAATATCAATTAATCATAAAATTCAAAAGGTAAAGAATAATAAGATAAAGAAGTAAACAGGAGAGAAAAGGAAAATACATCTTTGATGCGAGTTCCGATTCCAAAGAGACTGACTGAAACATTCAAGTTATCCAAGAGTTCCTCATATCCTATTCATAAATGTCGCGGAAGTATGCTGTTGTTTATTGATAACCATAATATCAAATGTTTCTGCATTATTGATTCAAAAGCAAAGGTGATTTATAAATTCTACACCTTGAGATGCTCCCCCTCATTTAAAGTCCGAAGTCTGAAGTCTGTTGTCCACTGTAGGGTATTCCGCAAATATCCGTTACAAGTACGATCGACTTACGCTAGTATCTATGGCACGCCGATTGGTTCAAAAGTTTTCTGCACGACCTAAACAAATATTATACGAGTAAGTCAAAACTTACACAAAATGTGGAAAATACACACAACGTTATTGAAATTTACACAAACTATACAAAAACTGCACAATCATCAAATATTAACACGATATAATGAGAAAATTACACAAATGTAAAAACGAAAACTGCACAAGTATGAATACAGCATCGACATAATACATCGATAATACATTTTGATTGAAGGTTACTAGCAATTCTTTGATTGTAGGTTACTAGCAATTCTTTGATTGTAGGTTACTAGCAATTCTTTGATTGAAGGTTACCAGCAATTCATACAGGGACTTTGAAGCAATGTTGCTGTTATCTGGGTTGTGGAATTTGCCCGATGCATTTTCAAAAGTAAACAGTAAAAAAAGAGCAAATAATTGCGCAACTTTATTTTTAATATTGAAACGAATATATCGTCTTTTGAAATAACTAAGAATGTAAAAACTTAGTACATGTAGTTTTAAAGATTTGCCGAACATAAAGTTCCATAAAGAACATGAATTATTTGCATTTTTCAAGAGTGATAAAAGCCCTTCTATGACACTGCTGTATCCATTTTAAATTTTTTATTGCATCTTATTTGTTACATTGTACGTATATATTAGTAAATCACAATGTTTTAAAAGTAACAAAACACAAAAGCGCATGTACATAAAGCACAGAGAGTATATATGTTCTTTTTTTATCTGGTCCTTTTCATTAAATGAAAACATTTATCACGCAATAGCCATTACGATTGAGTGTAATGCTCACAAGAAATGTGTTGTTTGTATTGGGTAGTTTATAACTGCATTGGCGTCGGAATTGGGGGGGTAGGGGGGGGGGGGCTTAGCCCCCCCCCCCCAATTTTTTTTTCCAAAATACGATTGAAACGTGCAATAACTTTATTTACATATTTATATATGTACATTTCTATATGTATATTTCTAAATCTACACTACCTGAGGATGCTTCCATATCAATATGATCGTTGATTGCTTTGCTATTCTTGAGAAGAAGATTTTTAAAAAAAATTCCTGTATATTTCTTATAAACTTTGGTCGGCCATTTTAGCAATGCCCTACCCCTGGGGGTCATGATTTGAACATACTTGAATCTACACTACCTGAGGATGTTTTCACATAAATATGAATAATAACGGCTTTGTTATTCTTCAGTAGAAGATTTTTAAAGAATTTTCCTATATATTTCAATGTTAAACTATGCTTGGTCATTTTGGCCCCGCCAACACACCCGGGGGTCAGGATTTGAACAAACTTGAATCTACAGTATCTGAGGATGCTTCCATATAAATATGATCATTTATGGCTTTGCTATTCTTGAGAAGAAAAATTTTAAAGAATTTCCCCATGTATTTCTATGTAAAACTTTGGTCGGCCAGTTTGGCCCCGCCCTACCCCCAGGGGTCATGATTTGAACAAACTTGAATCTACACTACCTGAGGATGCTTCCATATCAATATGATCATTGATGGCTTTGCTATTCTTAGATTCTTTAAAAAAAATTCCTATATATTTCTTATAAACTTTCGTCGGCCATTTTGGCCCTGCCCTATCCCTGGGGGTCATGATTTGAACAAACTTGAATTTATACTACCTGAGGATGTTTCCACATAATTTTCATCTATCCGGGCACAGTGGTTCTTGAGAAGATTTTTAAAACATACCACCAAATTTTTATTAATTCCCAATCATCTCCCCTTGAATGAGGACGTGGAACCTTATTAGAACAAACTTGAATCCCCTTCATCCAAGAATGCTTTGTGGCTTTGCGCCCTACCCCTGGGGGTCATGATTTGAACAAATTTGAATTTATACTACCTGAGGATGTTTCCACATAAGTTTCATCTATCCGGGCACAGTGGTTCTTGAGAAGATTTTTAAAACATACCACCAAATTTTTATTAATTCCCAATCATCTCCCCTTGAATGAGGACGTGGAACCTTATTAGAACAAACTTGAATCCCCTTCATCCAAGAATGCTTTGTGGCAGGTTTGGTTGAAATTAGCCCAGCGTTTATTGAGAAAAGTCGAAAATGTGAAAAAGTTACAGACGGACAGACAGACAGCTAGACAGACCGACAGACGGATGACGGACAAAATGTGATCAGAAAAGTTCACTTGAGCTCTCAGCTCAGGTGAGCTTAAAATGGGGAATAGGATTTTCTTGTTTGGGACATTTCATTTCATTCTTGTCAGGTTTTTTTAAGGTATAATTTATTTTTACACTTAGCCCCCCCCCTATCACTTTCAATTTCCTTCTGACGCCAATGAACTGAATATATAAGATTTCGTGGAAGGAATTCATAACACAGTTAGCTAAAGATCTCCAACCAAAACTGATATCCTGATATTTTATAAGTATGAATACATGTGTTATTAGAATAAAAAAAAAATTATGTTTGACGTTAGATCTATATTCATGCTGTTTTCATGTAAGGTAATCCAAACTTTTTTTATTATGTTTTAAAAAAATAATCAGCCAAATAAATATAGGTACATGTATATAAAATTTCCTATTGCGAGTGGTAGAGAAAATAAAATAGGTACAAATAAAACGTACCAAAATTATAATTATACATGTTCATGTTATAATCAGCAATAATTCTGTCAATTTCACAAAGAATCAACTTTATTAATCGTTTGTTTATGCAAGTGTTATTATATTTATACAAGTAATTTCCGTTAAAGTTGTATCTATGAATTAGAAATGTTCAAAAGCTATAGGGAGTTTATCTAAATAAAAACAAAACAAAATAATTCTAACATTTTATGGAGAATCAAGATCTTAGTCAGTCGTACTGTTTATCGTTAGGTACTTTTAGTTCGGAGTGGAGTGCATCATATGCATTTTTCTTTAAACCCGCATCATACGATTCCTTCTTGTCACAAATTCTTCGGCATCAAATAATACCTCCATAAATTGGTTAGGATCTCGGTCGACATAAGAAAAACATGATATTTTCGAAAAACTTTGAAGTATTCTCACATATAGTTCACATTGAAACAATTCATTTGTTCGATTGGCATTAGCTAGAAATCGGCTCCAGTTTTAGCGAAGAAATAAAGAAGCAAAGTAGAGCACATGCCATCGTCAACGCCATTTAATTTCCATTCTCGATTACATCCAGCTAAGTACACATGAAGAGATAAACAGTACAGATAACCAAAAACACAAAGAATATTCTATGTGCTTAAAAATGTGTAATTTTTCGTGTCTTCTGCTCGTGCAATTTTTGATTTTTGTTTGTGCATATTACACCTAAATCGTGGGGGGAAAAGGTCGGATTTGTGTATTTTTCATTTTGCTTGTGTTAAAATCTTTCAAAGTATGTGCAATTTTTACCTATGCGTGCATTATTTTTTTACTCGTGTATATTTTTCATCTAGTTCGTGTTTAAAATCGTAATCGTTGTGCAGAAAACACTTTTGAATCAATCGGCGTGCCATACGACAGAGCGCTGTAAACAAATGGAGGAAATGGACAAGTACATTAATACTGGCATTACTGGTCAATATCATCGGCTGTTCAGATAAAATTGGATGGAAGAGTGTAAAAGTAATGCTAAGATTAAGAAATTCAGTCTTTATCTATAGAGGAATAATAGAAATTTATGTCATTAAAAGTTATCTCTCTTTTCATAGTATCCATGTAACTTAAGGTCAAAATCTAGTAAAGATGACGAAAAATTTATCAAATTTGAAAAAGATAAATTTCTTTAATGATGCTTTATAACTTTAGCCTGGTAAAATAAGGTGTTTCGGGGTATAATTTGTAGGGAAAATCATATTTCAAACAGTCATTTCCAATGAAAAAATAAGAAAGGCAGTCGTGAATGTGAGAGTTTTTTTCCATACAATGTATCAGACAAAGAAAATGTATCCAGATTGCATACAGTCCTTCAGAAAACGGTAATTTGCATGTTCATGTCCTCTTCTTTAAAATAATGTCAAATTCAATATACTGTAGAAGCAGGCATTTTTGTGGTGATAAAATTTCGTTAATTTGTCATCAAAAATATGTTCGTGTGTATATAATTTCGTTGCTATTCAATATAGAGTCATATAAAATTTCGTGTGGGATTTATTTAAGTTGATAATTGTTAAAAACTAAATAAACGAAATTAAATCCCCAACGAATATTTGTGCTTTAACAGTATGTATCGGGACTACTTTTCATGTAATTTCAAGTTGAATTCCATGAACATAATTTATTTTTCTATATATTTCTTTCAGAGCCGTAAATTACGGGAAAAAGAAAGTTGAAAATTTGATTTTGACGTTATAATGGATCTAGCAGCAAGAAGTTAGTATAAAGTCATTTACTAGATCTTGACCTTAATTTAAAATTATAATCATTTTCTGCTTTCATTTCCACGTACTTTACGGCTCTAATAGAATTGTGTAGAAAATAAAGTATTTCCATGGAATTCAATTTGAAATCACATGAAAAGTAGTCCTGATACCTACAATATATCTTAAATTAGACTAAGAACATACAAATTACCATTTTCTGAAAAACTGTAGGCAATCTGTATACATTTTCATTGCCTGATATGGAAGAAAAACTCATTTTCAATACTATTTTTTCTTAATTTTTCATTGAAAATGACAGTTTAAAATGTAGTTTTTCATCTTGTTTCTCTACAAATTATGACCCGAAACATTTATTTTGACTACGCTAATATCACACAACATCATTAAAGGAATCAATTTCTTAAATTTGAAAATCTGTAAGCAACTACCATTTACTACATCTTGACCTTAAAGACAAGTTACTGCAATTAAAACACAGGAAAATTCTTACTTTTCAAAATTTACATGAAGTAAATTTTAATTTTTGGTAAAAATCAATGATGATATATATACATGTATGAGTGATATGAATGCAAAATTACCTAACCCAATAATTTCTTCGAGCACTAATATTATTATTTACAAAGTATAAGAAAGCACAACAGTTTTATGAAATAATTAATGTAAATGATACTGAACCCACTGGGAATACAAGAGACCCATAGGCCTTATACATATAGGTAACCTGAGTATCATGTAACAACTTTCCAACAATTGAAATTGCATGATTCGTGTTCTTAACCAGAGGCCATGAAATTCACAATACACAATTTTGACAAGGGCACCATTGCTTATCATAGCTATACACTTAGCATGCTTACTACATGTACGATTACTTAATACCCAGGTAGATTAGAGTAATGAAACAAAAATGCTTTTCCACTTTATCAGTTGTACACGCCATCCCACAGGAACCACTGACTATCGGGCTACATTTTTCAAAATGTTGGAAATTTCATCATGCTGTTGATTAATAGCCAAGTGCGGATTTCAAAGCATTAAATCATTTTCAGACTATGTACACCCCCCCCCCCCTTTTAAGTACCTCTGTCCCAGGAGCCCGGAAATTATTCATTTTAGAAGAAGGAACTTTCTTCATCATAAATATGTACTAAGATCATTGGCTTAATACGCAGAATCAAAGGGGAAAATCAAAGAATTCATGCATTTTCAGTGTATGAACATTAGAGCCAAAACCTAACACAAGAAGCCCTGACCCAGTGGCCCTGAAATTTACAAATCTCAAAGAGGCATTTTTCCTCCTCATAACTATGTACATAGTTCATTAGTTCAATACACAGGTGCAGAAAAGAAGATTTTTAAATAATTTAACCTTTTCACTATATAATCAATAGAGCCCCACCTAACACCAGAATCCCCAATCCAGGTGTGACCGGTAATGAAATTTAAAATTTTGGAAAAGGCAGCCTTATTCAACATAATTTTGTACTTGGTTAGTTTATTTTATACTCAGGAGCAGAGAAGAAGGTTTTCAAAGACATAATCCAATTTCACTATATAATCTATATAGCCCAACCCTGCCACTGGGGCCATGAGATTCACAATGTTGGAAGAGGTAGCCTTATTCAACATAACTATGCACTTGGTTAGTTTACTTAATGCCCACAAACAGAGAAGAATTTCGAATAATCTATACATTTTCACTATATAATCTAAAGTATAGCGGGTTATTCTAGCCGGGTATTACCGTTCACGGTAGCCTAGTGGTAGAGCGTTCGCTTCGTGATCGGGAGGCCCGGGTTCGATTCTCGATCGCGGCGCCGCGTCAAACCTAAGACGTAAAAATAGGTAGTGACTGTTCCTTCGCCAAGCGCTCGGCACCAGAAGTGAAAGTCACGGGTCTTTCGGATATGACCTTAAAAACGTAGGTCCCGTGTCACGGTAGGCGCTGGCACGATAAAGAACCCTCACTGCTCAATGGCCCTGAGTGCCGAGTATAGGTCTAAATTTGAAGCCCTTCACCGGCATACGGTGACGTCTCCATATGAGTGAAAAATTCTCGAGAGGGACGTTAAACAATATACAATCAATCAATCAATCTAGCCGGGTATTGATTTTCGCTTATTTTGGTGATAGTCCGCTAAAATTGTAATTGCTAAAATAATCAGTATTCATTTTAGTGTCCATTTGCAAAGAGCTGAAACCCTGCGTCCGCTAAAATAAATAACGCCAAAATTATTGGTATACCTTTGAGCAGTCAAAACACCAAATTTTACACCCGCCAAGAAATCCCGCTATACGGTATATAGTCTCATCTAGTAATTATTTCCCTGACCCTGGGGTCATGAAATTCCCAATTTTTGAGGAGACAGTAATTCTCAACTCAACTATGCACTTGGTTAGTTTATTCAATGTCCAGGAGAAGAACAAATAATTTCAAAGAAATAATGCATTTTCACTATATAACCTATTTAGCCCGTAAATAGGACTAAAACCCCTGACCCTTGTGCCATGAATTTCACAATTTTGGTAAAGGAATCAATGCTGATTACAATCATACGAACAGTTTCTGACTGTCTGATGTCCAGGAGTAAAGAGGAACATTTTTTAAGATTGCATTTATCTTAGTAGTTTTGGCCTCACCCCCAGGCCACAGGGGGTCAATGTTCATGAAATTTACATTTTTTCCCCTTCGTTCTTAGATAATACATGCCAAAATTGGTTGAAATTGAATCAGTGGTTTCAGAGAAGAAATGATAATGTTCAAATATTAACACACGACGCGTGACGATGGACGAAAACGGATAGCAATAGTCAGGTGACCTAACAAGATGGAATGATATTTTTAATTTAGGGGAATTTTGAATGAAAGATGAAATTCAAACTCCCATTAAAATTACAAAAAATAGTAAACCTTAATGGTTTTCTATACAGAATCTTTCAAAAATATTAGGTACAAACTCATATCTTAGTCTTTATAGAATTAAGAAAAGAGATGATAGTTATCTTTCTGCATTATGGAAGAAGAAACAATAATACATGTTTTATAGCAGTGACAATGTACAGACCCTACTCAACAGTTTTGATATATATTGTGAGCAAAGTATAGGGATTCAACAATTATCTACAAAGCTGAAAGTTTTTTTATGAGATTTCTAGTAAAAAAAAAAAAAACAAAGATGTTCATAACTTACTGGCCTTATGGATAAAAAATTATATATATACAATGAGATGTTAAAAAAAGAAAAATAGATGTCAGACTTTGAATTTCACATATTACTTTTTCATGAAACACAAAGATACTTAGCATAATAGAAATTCTGACAGAGATTTTTTTTTACACAATCTGGTATCAGTGGAATAAATTGTATTTATATATAAAATGTTATAACATAAAACAGTCTTATTTAATATTTAAAGGATTTAACATGCCAACTCTGACTATCTCACCCTCTCTCTTCCGCGCTCTCTCACACTCTCTCCTTATTAAAAAACAATCTGTAAAAAATCCTTAAAATATAATATTTTGTATGATGAACAGTGAAACAGATTGTGTAAAAGAAAAAAGAATTAAATAAAAAAAAAATTCTGATACACAGGTTTTGTTTTCATGTTAATTAAACAAGAGTCTGATTGGCTTTATAGGTCACCAGAGAATCATGTAACAACTTTCCAGCAATTGAAGATGGTTCGCACTTTAAACCAAAAGCAATAAAATTTATAAATTTGAAAGAGGTATAATTCTCATAGTTATACACTTAGCATGCTTACTTTAGTTACTTAATGCTCAGAGATAGATCAGAATCACAAAGAGAAAAAATATATTTCCACATTATAACCACCAGTTGTGCACTCAAACCCACCCCATACTAACCACCGACAATGGGGCCCACATATTTCAAAATTTTACAAATTTTATTTCATCATACCAAAGAGCAGATCTCCAGACATTAATTCATTATCACACAAATGATCCTAACCCCCTCTACCCCTGTCAGGGGACCTAAATTTTACCGTTTTGAAAGAGGAAACTTTTGTCATCAGAAATAAGTAATTGGATCATTGTCATATTTACCAGGAGCTAAGAAAAATATTTTCAAATACCCCGGTACTTCATGTATCTTAACTATATACTCATTAGATCCCCGACTTAACATCAGAGCCCCCGACCCAGTGGCCCTGTAATTCATCAATGGGAAAAACCACCCTACCTCATCAAAGTTATGTAGTTCAATAATTTAATGCCCCGGAACAAAGGAAAAAGAGTTTTAAAGGATTAATGTATTTTCACTATAGAACAAATTGAGCTCCACATTAAAATAAGAAATCCTGACCCTGGGGCTATGAAAATTAAGATTGTAAAAGAGACATTCTTGCTTGCTGATCATAACAAAATACTAAAATAACATGTTTAGTTCATTTAATACCCAGGTCTAGAAAAGAAGATTTTCAAAGAATTTATGCAATTTCATTACATAATCAATAGCGCCCGCCCTAACACCAAACTCCCTGACCCTGGGGCCATAAAATTAATAATTTTGGTTGAGGCATTTTTGCTCAACATAACTATGAAATGTCATAATTAAAAATATGCATTTTCACTATATAATCTATTAAGCCTCGTCCAAGTACTAGGACCCCTGATCATCAGGCCATGAATTCCACAATTTTGGTAGAGGATTCCATGCTGATTACAATCATGCCAACAGTTTTACTGCTTCATGTTTAGGACTAAAGAAGAAGATTTTTAAGGATTACATTAATTCTTGTAGTTTTGGCACCTCCCCTAAGGTCCAAGGGGGACAGGGACAATAAAATTCACATTTATTGTTTCCCCTGTACCCATAGATGTATTGTGCCAAATTTGGTTTAAATTTGTTGACTGTGCTATTGCAGAGGAGAAGCTGAAAATGTTAACAAGAGGCCCATGGGCCTTATAGGTCACCTGAGCATTATGCAACAACTTTACAGCGATTTAATTTGATTAATGTTTTAAGCAAGATGCTATGGCATTATCAATTTTGAAAGAGGCACCATTTGATCATCATATCAATACACTTAGCAGTTGCTTAGTTTGTTTACTTAATACCCATAGACAGGGTGTGGGAACAAAAAATGCATTTCAAGTAATTAGTAATATTCAGCAATAATCAGTAATGCCCCTATCACACATGAACCCCTGAACCTTAGGCCTAGATCAACCCATTGCACAATTTTTGAAAAGACACCCTTGCTTTTCAAAAATATTCGATTAATACCAAGGAGCAGATCTCAAACATTTCATCCAGTTTCAGTATATAAGTACATCCCCCCTATGGTACCCCTGACCCTGGGGCCTTGAAATTCACATCTGGAAGATTAGTGTCCTTGCTCATCATAACTACATAGGTAGTTTATCTGCTTAATACCAAAGAGCAGAGAAGAAAATTTTCAGAGATTTAATGTATTTTCACTATATAATCAATAGAGCCCCACCCTATCACTAGAACCCCTGACCCCAGGGCTATAAAATCAAAATTTTGGAAGAGGTTTTCTTGCCCATCATAACTATGCACTAAGTTAAATTCCTAGGAGCAGAAAAGAATGTTTTTCAAAGAATTCATGTATTTCCATTATATAATCAATAGAGCCCCACCCTAACACTAGAACCCCTGACCCCGGGGTCATAAATTTCACAATTTTGGTAGAGGCACTCTTGCTCATCATAACTATGCACTTAGTTAGTTTATTTAATACTCAGGAGCAGAGAAGAAGATTTTCAAAGAAATAATGCATTTTTACTATATAATCTATAGAGCCCCGCCCTAGCACTAGAACCCCTGACCCCGGGGTCATAAATTTCACAATTTTGGTAGAGGCACTCTTGCTCATCATAACTATGCACTTAGTTAGTTTATTTAATACTCAGGAGCAGAGAAGAAGATTTTCAAAGAATTCATGAATTTTCACTATATAATCTATAGAGCCCCGCCCTAACACTAGAACCCCTGACCCTGGGGCCATAAATTTCACAATTTTGGTAGAGGCACTCTTGCTCATAATAACTATGCTCTTAGTTAGTTTATTTAATACCCAGGAGCAGAGAAGAAGATTTTCAAAGAAATAATGCATTTTCACTATATAATTATTTAGCCCCGCCCTAGCACTAGAACCCCTGACCCCGGGGCCATAAATTTCACAATTTTGGTACAGGACTCAATGCTGATTACAATAATGCAAACAGTTTAACTGCTTGATGTCCAGGAGTAAAGGAGAAGATTTTTAAAGATTGCATAAATTTTAGTGGTTTTTGCCCCACCCCCCAGGCCCTAGGGGGGCAGGGACCATGAAATTCACCATTTTTGTTTCCCTTCACCCATAGATGCTTTGTGCCAAGTTTGGTTTAAATTGGTTCAGTGGTTGCAGAGAAGAAGCTGAAAATGTTCAAATGTTAACGGACGACGGACGACGCACGACGACGGACGAAAACAGATAGCAATAGGTCACCTGAGTTTACTCAGGTGACCTAAAAAGTTAGTACACAACGGACGAAAACAGATAGCAATAGGTCACCTGAGTCTAGGTGACCTAAAAGGTTATTCTGAAGTACATGTATGAGACAGTAGCAGATTCATAACATCCAGTATTACTTAATCTGATACACAGATAAATTTTGATTCATACATATAATAAAGTTTCAATATATTCACTGTGTCTTTAAACAATTCACGTTCTAAATATTTTCTTTGACATACATGTAATATGACATCTCAGTGTTACATATTTAGTTGTCTTTCTAAAGTCACAGAAAAAACATTTACAAATTCATAATCAGTGGGGTTTTTTTAAATTTGAAACCAATCAAGTCTATCAAAAATCAGATCTATTATTAGAAAAAAAACAATAATTTTGAACTGGAATATCACTACTTAGTTAATATAAAACAATACACATTTTACTTTTCTTGTTTCAAAGAAAAAGTTCAGATTTACACTCTTAATTCGACTTGTGCTTTATTTCAAGGCTTTTCTACTGCTGCTTTCACATCTTCTATTTCTAAACACAATTTTTTCACCATTTTATGCAGACTTTCCAATTTGATCTTTTCTATAATGGCATTTTCATCTTCCATTCTCAAGGTCATTTCTCGAAGCTCGAATATAGTTCTATTTTTTGTTGAATTTTTACTTTTCAAACATGTATTTGGTCAGTTTATGGATTTCTAAAAACTTTGTTATCGGAGATGTGTACATGTCGACAGTCAGGCAAGAAAATCACTCAAGTGAAGCAATCGTAGCAATCGTAGAAGGCTATATTTAGCAGGTACAGGTGTCCAAAAATTTTCAATTAAAATATGGCGGAATCAAAGAAATATGGCGGACAAAGGCGTACAGGAATGTAGTAAGTCGTACAAAGATGAAAAATGATGGCTTTTTAAGAGTTGATGTCAGCTTGAAGCTTAAAAAGGGTAGCCGAAAAGGTTCCCAATGACGTACTTAAGTGCACTCATTCTTTCGTGTTGGATTTATTTGTGTTGATAACTGTTAAAAACTAAATAAACGAAATTAAATACCCAACGAATATTTGTGCTTTAACAGTATGTATCGGGACTACTTTTAATATAATTTCAAGTTGAATTCCATGAACATAATTTATTTTTCTATATATTTCTTTTAGAGCTGGGAAAAAGAAAGTTGAAAATTTGATTTTGACGTTATAATGGACCTAGCAGCAAGAAGTTAGTCTAAAGTCATTTACTAGATCTTGACCTTAATTTAAGATTATTATCACTTTCAACGTTCATTTCCAGGTACTTTACGACTCTAATAGAAGTGTGTAGAAAATAAAATATTTCCATGGAATTCAATTTGAAATCACATGAAAAGTAGTCCCAATACCTAAAATATATCTTAAATTTTACATTATTTTGAAGTAGAGACTAAGAACATACAAATTACCATTTTCTGAAAAACTGTAGGCAATCTGTATACATTTTCGTTGCCTGATATGGAAAAAAAACAACTCATTTTTAATACTAGTTTTTCTTAATTTTTCATTGGAAATGAGTTTAAAATGTAGTTTTTCATCTTGTTTCCCTACAAATTATGACCCGAAACATCTATTCTGACCAAGCTAATATTATAAAGCATCATTAAAGGAATCAATTTCTTATATTTGAAAAATCTGTAGGCATCCACCATTTACTACATCTCGACCTTAAAGACAAGTTACTGCAATTAAAACACAGGAAAATTCTTACTTTTCAAAATTTACATGAAGTAAATATAAATTTTTTGTGTAAAATCAATGAAGATATATATACATGTATTAGGAATATAAATCCAAATTACCTAACCCAATAATTTTGTCGAGCACTAATATTATTATTTACAAAGTATAAGAAAGCACAACAGTTTTATGAAATAATTAATGTAAATGATACTGAACCCACTGGGAAAACAAGAGACCCATAGGCCTTATAGGTCACCTGAGTACTAGTATCATGTAACATCTTTCCAACAATTGAAATTGCATGATTCGTGTTCTTAACCAGAGGCCATGAAATTCTCAATACACAATTTTGACAGAGGCACCATTGCTTATCATAGCTATACACTTAGCATGCTTACTACGATTTCTTAATACCCAGGTAGATTAGAGTAATGAAACAAAAATGCTTTTCCACTTTATCAGTTGTGCACGCCATGACATAGGAACCACTGACTATCGGGTTACATTTTTCAAAATGTTGGAAATTTCATCATGCCGTTGATTAATAGCAAAGTGCGGATTTCAAAGCATTAAATTATTTCCAGACTATGTACCCCCTCCCAGTACCTCTGTCCCAGGAGCCTGGAAATTAACCATTTTAAAAGGAGCTTTCTTCATCAAAAATGTGTACTAAGATCACTGGCTTACTACGCAGAATCAAAGGGAAAAAAAATCAAAGAATTTATGCATTTTCAGTGTATGAACATTAGAACCAAAACCTAACACAAGAAGCCCTGACCCAGTGGCCCTGAAATTTACAAATCTTAAAGAGGCACCTTTCCTCCTCATAACTATGTACATATTTCATTAGTTCAATACACAGGAGCAGAAAAGAAGATTTTTAAATAATTTAACCTTTTCACTATGTAATCAATAGAGCCCCACCTAACACCATAATCCCCAATCCAGGTGTGACCGGTAATGAAATTCAAAATTTTGGAAGAGGCAGCCTTATTCAACATAACTTTGTACTTGGTTAGTTTATCTTATACTCAGGAGCAGAGTAGAAGGTTTTCAAAGACATAATCCAATTTCACTATATAATCTATATAGCCCGACCCTGACACTGGGGCCATGAGATTCACAATTTTGGAAGAGGCAGCCTTATTCAACATAACTATGCACTTGGTAAGTTTACTTAATGCCCACAAACAGAGAAGAAGAATTTCGAATAATTTATACATTTTAACTATATAATCTACCGTATAGCGGGTTATTCTAGCGGGGTATTAATTTTGGCTTATATTGGCCTTTTGGTGATAGTCCGCTAAAATTGTAATCGCTAAAATAATCAGTTTTCAATTTAGTGTCCATTTGCAAAGAGCTGAAACCCTGCATCCGCTAAAATAAATAACGCCAAAATTATTGGTATACCTTTGAGCAGTCAAAACACCAAATTTTACACCCGCCAAGAAAACCTGCTTGGTATATAGTCTCATCTAGTAATAAATTCCCTGACCCTGGGGTCATGAAATTCCCAATTTTTGAGGAGACTAATTCTCAACTTAATTATGTCCTTGGTTAGTTTATTCAATGTCCAGGAGAAGAAAAAATAATTTCAAAGAAATAATGCATTTTCACTATATAACCTATTAAGCCCGTAAATAGGACTAGAACCCCTGACCCTTGTGCCATGAATTTCACAATTTTGGTAAAGGAATCAATGCTGATTACAATCATACGAACAGTTTTTGACTGTCTGATGTCCAGGAGTAAAGAAGAACATTTTTAAAGATTACATTTATCTTAGTAGTTTTGGCCTCACCCCAAAGCCACAGGGGGGGGGGGGGGGGGGGGCATGTTCATGAAATTTACATTTTTTCCCCTCCCCCCTTAGATAATATATGCCAAAATTGGTTAAAATTGAATCAGTGGTTTCAGAGAAGAAATGATAATGTTCAAATATTAACACACGACGCATGACGACGGACGAAAACGGATATCAATAGTCAGGTTACCTAACAAGATGGAATGATGATTTTAAGGGGAATTTTGAATGGAAGATGAAATTCAAACTCCCATTAAAAATACAAAAAATAATAAACCTTAATGGTTTTCTATACAGAACCTTAAAAAAATATTAGGTACAAACTCATACCTTAGTCTATATAGAATTAGGAAAAGAGATGATAGTTATCTTTCTGCATTATGGAAGAAGAAACAATAATACATGTTTTATAGCAGTGACAATGTACAGTCCCTACTCAACAGTTTTGAAATATATTGCGAGAAAAGTATAGGGATTCAACATTTATCTACAAAACTGAAAATTTCTTTTGAGATTTCTAGTAAAAAAAAACAAAGAAGTTCACAACTTACTGGCCTTATGGATAAAAAATTATATATATACAATGAGATGTTAAGAAAAGAAAAATATATGTCAGACTTTGAATTTCACATATTACTTCTTCATGAAACACAAAGATACTTAGCATAATAGAAATTTTGACAGAGAGTTTTTTTTACACAATCTGGAAAAACTGGAATAAATTGTTTTTATATATAAAATGTTATAAAATGAAACAGACTTATTTATTATTCAAAGGATTTAACATGCCAACTCTAGATCTCTGACTCTCTCACCTTCTCTCTTACGCGCTCTCTCACACTCTCTCCTTATAAAAAGCAATCTGTAAAAAATCCTAAAAATATTATATTTTGTATGATGAACAATGAAACAGACTATGTAAAATAAAGAAAGAATTAAATTAAAAAAAATTCTGATACACAGTTATTTTTTTCATGTTAATTAAACAAGAGTCCGATTGGCTTTATAGGTCACCAGAGAATCATGTAACAACTTTCCAGCAATTGAAGTTGGTTCGCACTTTAAACCAAAAGCAATGAAATTCATAAATTTTAAAGAGGTATAATTCTCATAATTAAACACTTAGCATGCTTACTTTAGTTACTTAATGCTCAGAGATAGATCAGAATAACAAAGAGAAAATATATATTTCCACATTATAACCACCAGTTGTGCACTCAAACCCACCCCATACTAACCACCGACAATGGGGCCAACATATTTCAAAATTTTACAAATTTTATTTCATCATACCAAAAAGCAGATCTCCAGGCATTAATTCATTATCAGACAAATGATCCTTACCCCCTCTACCCCTGTCAGGGGACCTAAATTTAACCGTTTTGAAAGAGGGAACTTTTGTCATCATAAATAAGTAATTGGATCATTGTCATATTTACCAGGAGCTAAGAAAAATATTTTCAAATACCCCGGTACTTCATGTATCTTAACTATATAGTCATTAGATCCCCGACTGAACATCAGAACCCCCGACCCAGTGGCCCTGTAATTCATCAATTGGGAAGTACCACCCTACCTCGTCAAAGTTATGTAGTTCAATAATTTAATGCCCCGGAACAAAGGAAAAGAGTTTTAAAGGATTAATGTATTTTCACTATAGAACAAATTGAGCTCCACATTTAAATCAGAAATCCTGACCATGGGGCCATGAAAATTAAGATTGTAAAAGAGACATTCTTGCTTGCTGATCATAACAAAGTACTAAAATAACATGTTTAGTTCATTTAATACCCAGGTCTAGAAAAGAAGATTTTCAAAGAATTTATGCAATTTCACTACATAATCAATAGCGCCCGCCCTAACACCAAACTCCCTGACCCTGGGGCCATAAAATTAATAATTTTGGATTCAGACTATCTCACATTCTGGGCCAAGTCCATTCATCAATACAGCAATGAAAAGGCTCCTGTTTTACTGGTGGGCACTCATGCTGAAAGGAAGACAAAAGAGGTATCTGATGGAAATGCGGAATCATTTAATTTCTATAAAATAGTTGATTCTGATTGCTTAAAAAATTCTTTTGATAACGGTATCAATAAATTATAGAGTTCCTTTGCACTAAGAAGCCGTAGCGCATTGATGAAGTTTTCCTTCTAAATTTTTCTTTGATACATCGATCAAAGGAAAAAATATAACATTTATTTCTTAAATCTTTTTTAGCTCGTCTAAGTCGAAGGAGCCGAAGGAGCAAAATACGCGTTTTCCGGTTTGGCCCGGCGCAGGACGTATTTTGCGGAATTTATTGGATTAAGCTTGGCATTTTCAACAACTTTGCTTCTTTGATGTATAACAAATTCTCAATACTTTTTGAGATATCTGGGGAAAAAAAACTTTTGGTCCCTCTGAATCCCTTAATTTAGGGGTCAGCCTTTTTTCCGACATATCATTTGAAAGATCTTTTAATTCTGCACAAATTATATTCTATATATTCTAACAAAATATTTTTAGTTTAGAAGATAAAAGCAAAATATGAGTAATTTTTGGTTCTTTTAAGTGTTCTAATTTTTGACCCCTATATAGCGCCATTTTGAATAGAGAATTCAAAAAACAATAACCGATGTGCACAACTTCAATCCTTCTATTATCTAAAATCAGTAGAATTTCTGTTCAAGCTTAAGCCGTGTCTGAGCCTCTGTCTGGAAACGAAAGCCTATAAATTTTTGTTTAAAGGGAAATAACTCAAAATCGGAAGTGACTTTTTGAAATTTAGTCAGCATTCTGATAGAGTTTCTTCTAAAAAAAAAAAAGACTTGAATTATAATTAATTTTGAAATACTGGTAACCCACAATCAACCCATACATGGACCTATGCTTAAGCCTTTATCAGGTATTATTTTATCTTTCCATTATGTGCTAGCCTAAAACCCAAATACTTTTTTTACCAGGAGAAAGAAAAGTTTTTCCGTGAGATATGGACGAGCTTGGAAACAAAGGATGCGTCTCTGCAAAGGCATTTTGACAGAAAAAGGATGTTTGCTGTTGGATTCCATGAAAATGAATGCATTGAAAAAATCAAGCTTTCAGTTATTGATGTTGTCAAAAACCTTGATCACTGGGGTGAGAAACTTCCGCACTCCTGGGCTATGTTTGAAAACTTCTTCCAGGAAAAGAAAAACCACAAAATAATCAATAAGGAGACGCTTTTGGCTTTCAATGAAGCATTGCCACAGGAATTAAAGTTAGAAACAGACGAAGATATTCACACCATGCTGCAGTTTTTCCATGACATAAGAGAAATTTTACACTTTAACCAAGAATCTCTGAGAGGAATCATAATTCTTGATGTTCAATGGTTTGCAGATGCATTCAAAAATGTCATCACAGATAAAAACCATGCAGCAGAGGATTTATTTAAGCTTGCCTCACAATGGGACAAATTTAATGAAGCTGGAGAACTGAGTGATGCACTGCTGTCTGCGATATGGGAAATGAACAATAATGGGTACCTTGAACACAAAGATGATATCATGCGCTACATGGAGAAGCTTGGACTCTTGGCTAAAATGGATGAGAACAAATGGTATGTTCCCTGTATGAACAAAAGACCGTTTCCTGTACGTAGCTTTTCAAGACATCCTGCCTCGTCCATCCTCTGCTACATGTTTGATGTTCTTCCTGCTGGAATTTTTCAGTGTCTTGTAGCAAGTTGCGTGCAATTTCCATGGAAAATTGTCAAAGTAAATGAAGACGGAAAAGAACAACCATGCATTTACCAGACAGCAGCAGTGTTTCTGTTCGAGAAACACTGTGTTCTGCTTGGAATGACCCAATCAGAAATTCAATTGCAGGTGTACGTAATTGAAGGAGAAGTGGAAATACTCACATGCATCAAAATAAGGGATAAGATTGTAGAAGTATTGCACACACTGTCCAACACATTCCAAAGAAACTTGAAATTCCAAATTGGCTTTAAATGCAAACCAATCGGCTTTTGTGACAGTAAAAAAAGTCACGTGATCAAGGAATCGGAGCTAACAGAGCCGACTCTTCTGTGCCCTTCCTGTCCCGCGGAGAAAAAACACAATATTAACACGACAGAAATCCTCAAATACTGGAAACAGGTAGTGTGAAATGTTGTCTTTAGATGCTGAAATGAAATAAATATAATATGCGAGATAAAATAAAATTAAAGTTTGAAATAAAGGGTTTGAAATATGTATAGAGCAAATTACTTGATTTTGAAATAAATACCTTGATGCTCTTCCTTTATTTAATTAAAATCTGGTCATCTTAAAGACAAGAATTAAGTAGTAAAGTATTTGAAAATGTTAAAATTTTATTGAATGTACAAGATAAAGAATATATATTAATATTATTTATTCAAAATTCAACATTATAGTTAAATGTATTATGGAGGAAAATCACAAAATCTCAACTGTATTTTAATAAAAACCTTATTAATTGACAACCAACAAAAATGCATGTCGTCTATTATCTATGAATTTCCTGGCAATACTCTTTGTGCATTTTGACTTATTTCTTCCAATTATTTTCTTCTGTCTATTAATTCTGCTAATGAGTTCATATTAAAATGAAAAGACCCCTTTTTTCAGATGACGACAAGCGCTTCCACAACTCCAATAGCCTCTGGACAAGACCTTGGGGACCAAACTAGATTTGCAAAACTCGGAATGGCCACAAACGATGTGTTAAATCAGGCCTACAGAGATATTCTGGAGATGGAGGTGCCGCCTACCGATATTGAGAACAAAGTTAAAGCATCACCTGTTTATAAAAGATTGCGCCCAGAACAAGAGCATATCTTGCAGGATGCTAAACATTCGGGATATAAAAATTTTGATATCTCATTAACATACACATTCATCAGAAACATTTGTAAAAAGATTCCTAAACCAACAAAACGAAAATGGGGAGACGAGCCTGCTTCAGGAGAAGTGACGGTGGGCGATGATATCGAGAGAATTAGGTCAATCAGGAACGGTTTGACTGCACACGTGAGCTCATCCTCCACATCAAAGTCAGAATTCCAGAAAATCTGGTCCATTATCTCAGATATCTGCCAAAGATTGGAAACATATACGGGAAAGAAGTATTTGGATGACCTCAATAAAATCCAAAAAATGACCTTAAGAATGGAAGATGAAAATGCTATTATAGAAAAGATCAAAATTGAATTCGAAAATCAACATAAGATGGTGAAAAAATTGTGTTCAGATATGGAAGATGTGAAAGCAGCGGTAGAGAGGCTTGAAATGAAGCATGCGTCGAATTAAGAGTGTAAATCTGAATATTTGTTAAATACAAGGAAAGTAAAATGTGTATTATTTTACATAAACTAAGTAGTGATAATCCAGTTCAAAATTATTTTTTTTTCTGATTATAGATACTAGTAAATAAATTCGAATTATTTTAAATAAACTTGATTGGTTGCAAATTAAATATGTACTGATCATGAATTTGAGAATATTTTTTCTGTAACTTTAGAAAGACAACTAAATATGTAACACTGAGTGATTATATTACGTGTATGTCAAAGAAAATATTTGGAACGTCAATTGTTTAAAGACACAGTGAATATATTGAAACTTTATTATACGTATTAATCAAAATTTAGCTGTGTATCAGATTAAGTTATAGTGGATGTTATGAATCTGCTACTTTCTACTACATGTACTTTAGAATAACCTTTTAGGTCACCTAGACTCAGGTGACCTACATGTATTGCTATCTGTTTTCGTCCGTTGTGTGTTAACATTTGAACATTTTCAGCTTCTTCTCTGCAACAGCACAACCAATTTAAACCAAATGTGGCACAACACATCTAAGGGTACAGGGGAAACAATAAATGTGAATTTTATTGTCCCTGTCCCCCTGGGGCCTGAGAGGAGGTGCCAAAACCACAAGAATTAATGTAATCATTAAAATTCTTCTTCTTCATGAAGCAGTAAAACTGTTTGCATGATTGTAATCAGCATGGAATCCTCTACTAATATTGTGGAATTCATGGCCTCATGAATTCAGGGGTTCTAGTACTTGGGCGAGACTAAATAGATTATATAGTGAAAATGTATATTTTTATTTATGACATTTTAAAGTTATGTTGATCGAAAATGCCTCTTGCAAAATTATGAATTTTATGGCCTTGAGTCAGGGTGTTCTGGTGTTAGGGCGGGCGCTATTGATTATGTAGTGAAATGGCATAAATTCTTTCAAAATCTTCTTTTCTAGACCTGGGTATTAAATAAACTGAACATGTACTTTAAGTACTTTTTTATGATCAGCAAGCAAGAATGTCTCTTTTACAATCTTAATTTTCAGAGTCAGGAGTTCTGATTTTAATGTGGAGCTCTATTGATTTTATAGTAAAAATACATTAATCCTTTAAAACTCTTTTCCTTTGTTCCGGGGCATTAAATAATGAACTACATAACTTTGACGAGGAAGGGTGGTTCTTCCCTATTTATGAATTACAGGGCCACTGGGTCAGGGGTTCTGATGTTAAGTCGGGGATCTAATGACTACATAGTTAAGATACATGAATTATTTGAAAATATTTTTCTTAGCTTCTGGTAAATATGACAATGATCCAATTACTTATTTATGATGACAAAAGTTCCCTCTTTCAAAACGGTTAAATTTAGGTCCCCTGACAGGGGAAGAGGGGGTTAGGATCCTTTGACTGATAATGAATTAATGCCTGGAGATCTGCTCTTTGGTATGATGAAATAAAATTTGTAAAAGTTTGAAATATGTGGGCCCCATTGTCGGTGGTTCCTATGGGGTGGGTTTGAGTGCACAGCTGGTGGTTATAATGTGGAAATATATATTTTCTCTTTGTTATTCTGATCTATCTCTGAGCATTAAGTAACTAAAGTAAGCATGCTAAGTGTATAATTATGAGAATTATACCTCTTTCAAATTTATGAATTTTATTGCTTTTGGTTTAAAGTGCAAACCAACTTCAATTGCTGGAAAGTTGTTACATGATTCTTTGTTGACCTATAACCAATTGGACTCTTGTTTAATTAACATGAAAAAAACCCCTGTGTATCAGAATTTTTATGCCCCGCCATGAATATGGCCGGGGCATATAGTGTTTGTCATGTCCGTCTTCCATCCTTCCGTCCTTCTGTCCTTCCGTCCTTCCGTCACACTTTGCGTTTAGCTTTGTTCAAAGCTAAGTTTCAAAGAAACTATCCCAGATATTTTCATCAAACTTCGTATGCTGATAGATATTGATGAGAGCTATGGTTCATCTAGGGATGAACACTACCAGACTTGCTTCGGATGCTGGATCTGACCGACATTTTCAAGAAAAGTGACCAGGTAAAAGTTTTAGGAACAGGTCCATTCCTAAGGAACTAAAAGCCCTACTTGGACCAAACGTACATGGATGATGCATCTAGGGATGGACACTACCAGACTTGCTTCGGATGCTGAATCTGACCTACATTTTCCTGATGAGTGACCAGGTTAAAGTTTTTAGAGCAGGTCCTTTCCTAAGGAACTATTAGCCTTACTTGGACCAAACTTGCTTGGATGATGCATCTAGGGATGGACACTACCAGACTTGCTTCGGATGCTGGATCTGACCTACATTTTCCAGATGAGTGACCAGGTTAAAGTTTTTAGAGCAGGTCCTTTCATAAGGAACTATAAGCCATACTTGGACCAAACTTGCTTGGATGATGCATCTAGGGATGGACACTACCAGACTTGCTTCGGATGCTGGATCTGACCCATATTTTCATTCCCAAGTAACTAAAAGCCCTACCTGAACCAAACTTGCATGGATGATGCATCTAGGAATGGACACTACCAGACTTGCTTCGGATGCTGGATCTGACCTATATTTTCATTCCCAAGTAACTATAAGCCCTACCTAAACCAAACTTGCATGGATGATGCATCTAGGGATGGACACCACCAAACTTGCTTCGGATGCTGAATCTGACCTATATTTTCATTCCTTAGTAACTATAAGCCCTACCTGAACCAAACTTAAATGGATGATGCATCTTTGGATGGACACTACCAGACTTGCTTTGGATGCTGGATCTGACCCAATATTTTCATTCCCAAGTAACTATAAGCCCTACCTGAACCAAACTTGCATGGATGATGCATCTAGGGATGGACACTACCAGACCTGCTTGGATGCTGAATCTGACCTTTATTTTCATTCCATAGTAACTATAAGTCCTACCTGAACCAAACTTGCATGGATGATGCATCTAGGGATGGACACTACCTGACTTGCTTCGGATGCTGGATCTGACCTATATTTTCATTACTTAGTAACTATATATAAGTCATACCTGAACCAAACTTGCATGGATGATGCATCTAGGGATGGACACTACCAGACCTGCTTGGATGCTGGATCTGACCTGTATTTTCATTCCCAAGTATCTATAAGCCCTACCTGAACCAAACTTGCATGGATGATGCATCTAGGGATGGACACTACCAGACTTGCTTCGGATGCTGGATCTGACCTGTATTTTCATTCCCAAGTATCTATAAGTCCTACCTGAACCAAGCTTACATGGATGATGCATCTAGGGATGGACACTACCAGACTTACTTCGGATGCTGGATCTGACCTATATTTTCCAAACAAGCAATTCAGCTGCATCACTATCCTGGATATTCTGATCAAATTTTATACACATTCAAATTTTCATGTTGCTTTACTAATAATACTTGGCGGGGCATTCATGTCCTATGGACATATTTCTAGTTTTTATTTAATTCTTTATTTATTTTAAACAATCTGTTTCATTGTTCATCATACTAAATATATTATATTTAGGATTTTTTACAGATTGTTTTTTATAAGGAGAGAGTGTGAGAGAGCACGTAAGAGAGAAGGCGAGAGAGTCAGAGATCTAGAGTTGGCATGTTAAATCCTTTGAATAATAAATAAGACTGTTTCATTTTATAACATTTTGTATATAAAAACAATTTATTCCAGTAATTCCAGATTGTGTAAAAGAAACTCTCTGTCAAAAGTTCTATTATGCTAAGTATCTTTGTGTTTCATGAAGAACTAATATGTGAAATTCAAAGTCTGACATCTATTTTTCTTTTTTTAACATCTCATTGTATTTTTATAATTTTTTATCCATAAGGCCAGTAAGTTATGAACATCTTTGGCCGAAGGCTCAAGTGAGCTTTCCTGATAACATTTTGTCCGTCGTCCGTCCGTCTAGCTGTCCGTCCGTCCATCCGTACGTCTGTAAATTTTTCACATTTTCGACTTCTTCTCAAGAACCACTGGACCAATTTTTACCAAACGTGGTACAAATCATTCTTGGTCCAGGGGAATTTAAATTGTAAAAATGAAGGGCCATGTCCCCTTACAAGCGGAGATAATCAAGAAAAGACAAAAATAGGGTTGGGTCATTAAAAAATCTTCTTCTCAAGAACCACTGTGCCAGAAATGCTGAAACTTATGTGGGAGCATCCTGGATTAGTGTAAATTCTAAATTGTTCAAATCATGACCCCCGGGGGTCGGGCGGGGCCACAATGGGGAATCAATGTTTTACATAGAAATAAATAGGAAAAATCTTTGAAAATCTTTTTCTCAAGAACCATTGGGCCAGAAAAGCTGAAACTTATGTGGAAGCATCCTGAGGTAGTGTAGATTCTAAATTGTTCAAATCATGACCCCCGGGGGTTGGGCGGGGCCACAATGGGGAATCACTGTTTTACATAGAAATATACAGAAAAAATCTTTGAAAATCTTCTTCTCAAGAACCACTGGGCCAGAAAAGCTGAAACTTATGTGGAAGCATACTGGGTAGTGTAGATATCAAATTGTTTAAATTATGATCATTGGGGTAGGGTGGAATAACAATATGTATTACAAGGGGGGAATCTGGTAAAGATTCGTAACGGCCAAAGCTTTTCAGGTGAGCGATGTGGCCCATGGGCCTCTTTTTTTTTTTTACTAGAAATCTAAAAAAAAACTTTCAGCTTTGTAGATAAATGTTGTATCTTTATAATTTGCTCACAATTTATTTCAAAACTGTTGAGTAGGGTCTGTACATTGTCACTGCTATAAAACATGTATTATTGTTTCTTCTTCCATAATGCAGAAAGATAACTATTATCTCTTTTCTTAATTCTATATAGACTAAGATATGAGTTTGTACCTAATATTTTTTTAAGATACTGTATAGAAAACCATTAAGGTTTACTAGTTTTTGTAATTTTAATTGGGGTTTGAATTTCATCTTCCAATCGAAATTCCCCGAAATTAAAAATATCATTCCATCTTGTTAGGTCACCTGACTATTGCTATCCGTTTTCGTCCGTCGTCACGCGTCGTGTGTTAATATTTGAACATTATCATTTCTTCTCTGAAACCACTGATTCAATTTCAACCAATTTTGGCATATATTATCTAAGGGGGAAGGGGAAAAAATGTAAATTTTATGAACATTGCCCCCCTGTGGCCTTGGGGTGAGGTCAAAACTACTAAGATAAATGCAATCTTTTAATCATGTTCTTCTTTACTCCTGGATATCAGACAGTCAAAAACTGTTCGTATAATTGTAATCAGTATTGATTCCTTTACCAAAATTGTGAAATTCATGGCACAAGGGTCAGGGGTTCTAGTCCTATTTACGGGCTAAATAGGTTATATAGTGAAAATGCAATATTTCTTTGAAATTATTTTTCTTCTCCTGGACATTGAATAAACTAACCAAGTGCATAGTTGAGTTAAGAATTACTGTCTTCTCTAAAACTGGGAATCTCATGACCCCAGGGTCAGGGAAATTAGTACTAGATGAGACTATATACCATATAGCGGGTTTTCTTGGCGGGTGTAAAATTTGGTGTTTTGACTGCTCAATAATTTTGGCGTTATTTATTTTAGCGGATGCAGGGTTTCAGCTCTTTGCAAATGGACACTAAAATGAATACTGATTATTTTAGCGATTTCAATTTTAGCGGACTATCACCAAAACGCCAGAATAAGCCAAAATTAATACCCCGCTAGAATAACCCGCTATACTGTAGATTAAATAGTGAAAATGTATAAATTATTCGAAATTCTTCTCAGTTTGTGGGCATTAAGTAAACTAACCAAGTGCATAGTTATGTTGAATAAGGCTACCACTTCCAAAATTGTGAATCTCATGGCCCCAGTGGCAGGGAGGGGCTATATAGATTATATAGTGAAATTGGATTATGTCTTTGAAAACCTTCTTCTCTGCTCCTGAGTATAAAATAAACTAACCAAGAACAAAGTTATGTTGAATAAGGCTGCCTCTTCCAAAATTTTAAATTTCATTACTGGTCACACCTGGATTGGGGATTCTGGTGTTAGGTGGGGCTCTATTGATTATATAGTGAAAAGGTGAAATTATTTAAAAATCTTCTTTTCTGCACCTGTGTATTGAACTAATGAACTATGTAGTACTACATAGTTATGAGGAGGAAAAGACACCTCTTTGAGATTTGTAAATTTCAGGGCCACTGGGTCAGGGCTTCTTGTGTTAGGTTTTGGCTCCAATGTTCATACACTGAAAATGCTTGAATTTTTTGATTTTTTCCCTTTGATTCTGCGTACAGTCGTTTGGCCAGTTCTGGATTTTGGCCAGTTCCGAATAATTATGGATTTAAGAGAAGATGATTAATATATTCAAAGGCGTAAAAATAAATTGATACCTAAAGTAAGAAGGCTTAATTATTAGTGTTTGAATTATGCCAAGTTTTGACTTTTTGCTGTCCGTTCGGTTTCGTTATCGTACTTGAAAGAGTCGACATACTTTTACGATGCAACAAATCTGAATCACCGCGACGTGTAAGTCTGCAGAAAGACCTCTGTAGAGACACCAATTTTTCACATAAAACAACATTCTAGGTATCAAAAGTAAGTTTGATATGTACTCTAACAAATGCTAAAAGCTTGTTTAAAATAAATATTTAGAACACTGGAAGATATTGGAACATTTTTGTGTAATCAATTTACTAGTTCCGGATACCCATTTTAAACACTATCATTAATTTATTCTTCGTTGTTTTCTTCATTGAAATCGTGACTTATTATACCCCACTTGGCAAGCAGTGGGATTGGTATATAGTGATGCTATTTTTGCCCATCTATCCGTCTGTATGTCCCTCCGTCTGTCTGTAAGTCCGTCCTTGATAGGCTTTAGGGTACCCATTTCTTATCCACAACTCTTCTTCTACCACTAATGAAATTTAATGAGGCTTCATAGAATTTTAATGAAACTTTCACAGATTCTTTGTTAAAAAGTGCCAAAAGACACCTTCTGTTTTTATTTTTTGATCTGGCACATAATTTGGGTTACCTTAGCATACCATAGATACTGCCACTCTTTCTAATATTGAAGGGTATATCTATCTCTTATCCGCAATTCCTCCATTCCACTGAATAAAATTTAATGATACTATAATGAATTCTTTATTACATATTGTGCCGTTGTACATGTGACCTCTTATTTTGACTTTTTGATCTGACACTTATTTCGAGTCTGCCAAAGAATCATATAGGAGGCGTGAGGTATCATTAAGCGAGTTCAGTGTTCACAATACCCCTAGTTTTCTTTATCCTTTGGAAAAACAAATAACTTATTGGTAAGCAATTAATTTAACTTTTCTTAGGAATTCCAAATGATAATGTGTGTGAAGTATATTTGTTAATTTAGGGTTAAATTAAATGGGTACCGCTGGGTTATTCGGAACTCGTCGGCTTATTCGTAACTGGTAAAAAAGACACCTATGTTAACTTGCGAAATATTTTTTGGAGGGGAAGGCTTTTATTAAATAATATTTAATTCCACAACTCACAACTACCATGACAAAATACACTTAAATTTTGAAATAATGACTCGTATATTGATTGCACTGGTTTTTGACATTGGTCAAATAACTGTATTAAGCCAATGATCTCAGTACATATTTATGATGAAGAAAGCTCCTTCTTCTAAAATGGTTAATTTCCGGGCTCCTGGGACAGAGGTACTTAAGGGGGGGGGGGGGGGGGGGGGTACATAGTCTGAAAATGATTTAATGCTTTGAAATCCGCACTTTGCTATTAATCAACAACATGATGAAATTTCCAACATTTTGAAAAATGTAGCCCGATAGTCAGGGGTTCCTGTGGGATGGCGTGCACAACTGATAAAGTGGAAAAGCATTTTTGTTTCATTACTCTAATCTACCTGGGTATTAAGTAATTGTAAAAAGCATGCTAAGTGTATAGCTATGATAAGCAATTTTGCCTCTGTCAAAATTGTGTATTGTGAATTTTGTGACCTCTGGTTAAGAACACGAATCAAATTCAATTGTTGGAAAGTTGTTACATAATACTCAGGTGACCTATAAGGCCTATGGATCTCTTGTTTTCCCAGTGGATTCAGTATCATTTACATTAATTACTTCATAAAACTGTTGTGCTTTCTTATACTTTGTAAATAATACTATTAGTGCTCGACAAAATTATTGGGTTAGGTAAATATGCATTTATATCACTAATACATGTATATATATCATCATTGATTTTTACAAAAAAAAAAAAATATTTACTTCATGTAATTTTTGAAAAGCGAGAATTTTCCTGTGTTTTAATTGCAGTAACTTGTCTTTAAGGTCAAGATCTAGTAAATGGTAGGTGCCTACAGATTTTTCAAATTTAAGGAATGAATTCCTTTAATGATGCTTTATAATTTTTTCTTCCATATCAGGCAACGAAAATGTATCCAGTTTTTGCCTACAGTTTTTCAGAAAACGGTGATTTGTATGTTCTTAGTCTCTACTTTAAAATAATGTCAAATTTAATATATATTGTAGGTGTCGGGACTACTTTTCATGTGATTTCAAACTGAATTCCATGGAAATACTTTATTTTCTACACACTTCTATTAGAGCCGTAAAGTACGTGGAAATTAAAGTTGAAAGTAATTATTATTTTAAATTAAGGTCAAGATCTTGTAAATGAATTTAGACTAAGTCCAATAGCACTGTCTTCTGTTCAGTGGTAAGATCAGAAGTTGAGAGGTCAAAGTTTAGTTTGTTGTCTTGCACGTTTTGATCAGAGGTAGTAGAACTCGGAGATGAGTCGAGAGAAAATACATTTTGTTGATCTATTTGAATGACAGAAGCAAGAATTGTTCGAGCCTGAATTTTGACATCTGAATGTGTCGGGTTCATAACGCGAAGGTATGCCTTGCCTTTATCAACTTGAACCAAACATCTTGCTGCAATAAGCTGCTTCTTATGGGAAAGAGAGGGGTGTGGATCCAACAGAACGTTATCACAGCTCTTTAAATGAGAAATGTTAACAGGTACATTTGTTTCACTTTGTTTCGGAATAAGCACTGTTTTAGAAGCTCGGGCTTGTCCTTCAGCTGCAGACAAAAGTCGAATGCTGTGAATATCATTGTTTTCATCAGGAAGCAACAACAACTGGGAGTCGAAATCAATCTTTGCCTTGTGTTGATTTAAGAAATCCACTCCAAGAATGAAAGGATAATGAAGATCTTGTATGATATGGACGGGATGTGAAAATTTGACACCACTTATAGATATAGGAATTGTTAACACACCAAGAACGTTGAGTCTAGCACCTGTAACACCTTTGATGATTGGATGTGTAGCAGGTTCAAATGAAGCAACAGCGAGACTTGTTCTGTTAATGAAAGAAGCACTAGCTACTGTAATACTTGCACCGGTATCCAATAATGCATTAGTACGTTTTGTTTTGACGGAAATTTCAACTTTGTTTTGTTTTAAAGTTGTAGCCAAATTTATGGAAGCTGATTCCTTATCATGTTGTGATGAAGTCTTTTTCTGGTGCCTATCCTTAGATTTTACTCCAAGAACAGGCGCGAGTCCCTAGCGTGAACAGTTTAAATCGCGAAGATATTTCGTTACACAAAATTTTTCAAAATGATTGTCTGCCACATTCAGTACAGTAATGATCTCTGGCTGGACAATGTAGTTTAGAAAAACATGTAGCACTTGCACATCCATGACAGTAATGTTCTGGAACTGGATTGGAATTGGTTGAAGTTATCTCGTGGTCTTTGATGATATAATTGTCGTGGGCCTTGCTGGTAGTGTTGTTGCTGTGTATGTTGGTATTGAGGTTGCTTATGGTTGTATTTAGGTCGAGGTCTAGAGGGGTAATGATTTGGTTGAGGAACACTGTATTGGCTTGGATGATCCTGTGAATTACTGTTAGTCGATCGAGCAGTAGTATCCCAGCTGTTGTTGTTTGGTACGTTAGAATGCATCGCTGCGATTGTTTGTTGAAGCTGGTTAGTGACATTACACACTGCAGATATGGCGTTGATAACACTATTTTCATCATTGTTTGTAAGTGTTTGAGAATCCATTTTGATTGTCATTTCTGCAATAGAAGCTGAATTCCGCAAGTTTTCTATTGTTTGTGGGAACTGTGGCATCACTATTTTTCGAATTGGGGCGTGCAATCCTTTCATGATCATCGTAGTAAGACAGTCTTCCGGCATGGTGGAGTCAGTGGCTACCTTTTGAATTCTTGAGATATACTGGTCAACGGACTCTGAACCCTGTTGTTTTATATCGAATAATCCAAGACTGAAGGGAACTTGTGGTTTAAAACAGGTCAGGAAAGCAGCTTTCAGATGGTCCAGGGATGTTCGAATTTCTGGTGCAAGTTGAAAGAACCAGTCTCTCGCTGTGTCTTTTAGATAGAAAGAAAAGAAATCGTGAGCAACTTCGATCGGTATGTTCATTAGGGTTATGAAGGTCATAAACTGTGTCCAGAATTGGGCCGCAGAGGTCTTCCCATCATAATGTTCAAGGCTAATATTTGCGCGCGGGTAAGGCACAAATGTTGATGTTGGTACTGTTTGCGGAACAGCCGTACTACTCTGTGTAGGTGGAGGTAGTACATAGACAGCTGGTGTTGCGGGTATCGCTGTGTTCTGCATTATGTCTGTAGTTGGTTGATCGTTCTGAGAATGGTACAGGGCAGCTCTAGATGGTGTTGGTGGCAAGTTGTTCTCAACACATTGGGATGTATCTGTCTCTTGGTGAAGTTGAGGTGGTGGTGGGGGAGGATCTTTTGGTGGTGCCAATGAAGATGCAGATGTTGTCCCTGAATAGGGATAGTTGTCAGCTGCAGTTGCGACTGTTGCTTCCATCTCGGGATTGTTCGTAGAAGTTGCTTGTTTTTGATAATTTAGTGGGACATTTGGTTTGTATCCTAAGCGGCGGAAAAGAGAACTACTGGACGATTGGAGTCTAGTTGTAGGTCCAGATAAATCACGTGAAGAATGCTTTGATGGTGCTGACTTCGTTGAAAGAGATGGTATAGTTGTAGTAACTGTGGGGAATTTGTTGAGTTTGGGGAATTTCTCTGGTAGAGCATGTCAACTTGGCAATGAGAGGTTGGGGTCGAATGGATCTCCGCCACTTTGTCTCACACGGTTTGGGTATGTTTTTAGTTAACTGAGCCCGATCCGTATATTGAGACAATTCTTTTTGTCAATTAGACTATCCTTGCAATCAGGTTTGTACTTGATCTAGAAATAGAGGCGAAGAGTGGGAAATATAAATGTTATGTCTTTATTAGCGCAATCATAGAATGGATCAAATTAAAGTAACACGGTCAACGGTCAAGTTGAAATAAATGTTACAAAATACATTATATGTATATGCATAAAAACATTAATGATGACCGGATGTGACAAAAGAACAGCAACTTTCACAATAAAACAATGTACAAATTATTTGACAAAATAGACACATAAAAAAATGAAATATCAATTAATTCAGCTAGGAATAAAGAAATAATTATTTACATATCGCTAACAAATTTTGAACTCTTACAAAGTTTTAAGAATAGAATTTTCGCTCGTCATTATGCACTTCTCAAAACGATTTACATATTTAAGAATTACAAAAATTCTTTCTCCCTACATAGAAGAGTTGTACTTGTTGATACGTCTTATTTCCCTTTAGCTAACTACTAGTATATTTAAAGTTGTCAAAATAATTAAACAAGATATAAATGCAATAAGCGTATTTACAAAAACCATACTTAATTTTTGAGAGTACTAAATGCAAATCTTAATTAATTCCAAAATACATTAAATTCATATAAAAGAAAATAAAATGAAAGTAAATAATTTCCATACAAGTACATACCTAGAAATAGAGGCGAAGAGTGGGAAATATAAATGTTATGTCTTTATTACCGCAATCATAGAATGGATGCGCATTTCCCAACTCTTGCCCAATTTAAAGGAATAGGGTTTGAAAAAGAACCAATCAAAAATTTAACTCAAGATTTTAAGTTAACAATTAGTGAAAAGGTAATTAAAAAGTAATGATAATTAAATGACAGTTATGATTAATTTGAAGCGAAAACAACTCAACATGAGAAAACAAGGTACTCGCTCATGACATCTTGGACCTGAACAATTAATTTAAGTTTGTTCAAATCAAGGCCCCTGTCTATACCAAGTAGATATTACCAAGAAGTAGTTAAAACTGGGTGGTGCTATTTTAAAAAAAAAAACTTCTTAAGAACCAGGGGATTTGAAAAATATGAATCTTATTTGAAAGATTTTTGACAAAGAGATAGTTTTACTTTATGTATTACAGATTGCCAATTTCTATTAATTTCTTTCTAACAAATATACCAATTTATGGACTCAACTTTTTGCTTTCATTTCTATTAAAAATTTTCTCCTGAAGACTTGCTCTATGATAATTCAATGTTCTTAAAGAAGATGGGCGCATTTGGCGGATGATCTGCAGGAATCATTTGTACGAAACATTTATGGTTTAAATGTCCTTGATTTGGTTGGCTGAACATACCTGGTCAGATTTTACAAACACGTCCATGGGTTATTTTTTTCATTTAGTTTGAAAGACATTGTGAAATTGTAACATTTATGTCTATTTTTTTCTAGGGGGTACTATAATTCACACAAAATTAAACGTAAAATATTTGATGCATAGATGCATGATACGTGTACATGTACATTATTAAAATAGAAGATTAGAATTGATTTCCCTTGAGAACCACACTGAACCAAAATTTATCTAATTCAAAATTTTAATACATCAGTACATAAAACGAAACTGACAAATAAATGGTTGTTTGCCTGAATAAAAAAAAAATTAACGCCCCATGCCAGGCTCGAACCAAAACTTTTCGCTTCGAGTTCACTGAACAGGTAGCCAAGCTAACTGAGCTATCACCGCTACACATGTACAAAGTTTTTAAAAGGACAAAGACGCACCACATTGACACATTTGGATTTTTTGGGGAAAAGTTCATTTTTCGTGGTCTCTGGGTCTTCTCTCCATTTTTTAAATAAGTGTATTCGTTTCTTTGAATTAAAATACACACAAATAACGTTTCAAAATCATGGAGAGAAGACCCAGACATAGAAAATTTTAGAAAAATTTGTTTAAAAAAGTACCATTTTGTACCAAATGTCTGATATGGCCAATTTTCAAGTTATTTTTTAGCAAATCAAAGCTCAATTTCGGGAAAATATTTTCCGTTCCTGTTGCACAGGAACCCGATAAATTAAAAAAAATGTTAAAATTTCATGTGACATGTCAATAAAATTTTCACTTTTCAAGTACGCCCAGGTTCCTGCCGAATGCCAATCAAAAGCGCCCTCGTTCTTTTAAAAATTAACTATATGATCATTCGTAAATAACAACTTGAATTAATTCTATCGATTATTTATGAAATCTTGTAAAAATGCAATACTTGATAGCAATACAGTTGAGTAATAGAGGAAAGTCTCACGTCAAATATGACGTCATCAACCTTGACATGACACAGCACAAGTGATCCAAAGGACTAGATTTACTGGTTAAATAATTATAAGAATGCTTAAATAAATTTGATTTCATGGCTAATTTTTAAATCTAATCATTTAAACTAAAAGAAAATAATTTATTAAATACAATGTGTATAGAATATAAATTTATCTAGTAGCAATGGAGCTGCGCAGGGACAAGGAATGTAGAGAATATCGAATATTCGGCAAAATTTTCAGTACTTCGCAAACAGCACTGACTAGCTCCTAGCACTTTTTGGGTAGAGGAAATAAACATTTTTTAATGTGTATCAACTTTTTTCTTGAAAACCAAGCATATGCCCTTGCACTATCCCCATTTCCTACCTTCAGCTTAAGGGGGCTCTCTACACCTATAAAGAACAACTGATTTTTGTTGCATGCATTTGTTTCTAATAATAGACCCCATATCCGATAAAAAAAAAAGTTCCAAAGTACTTCAATTTATTTTTTAGAAATATTTGAAATATTTTATTTATTTTGTTAAAATCCCTCCTATCTATATTTTTAAAAGCCCAGTGCTTTCTCTTCAAAGTTTAGCGTTATAAAATATTGAAATAATAACCAACAAAGATAAAAATAAAATCAACATAATTTTTATTTAAATTTACAAAAATAGACAAAAGATAAACTAAAACAGCATTTTCTTGAGAATAGCTGGTTGGATCCTCTTCAATATCTGAAAAGATATATAATATCAAAGGGTAAAAACAATGAAAAAAAGAAATTGAAAAAAATTGAAAAACTGTCAAAAATTTATAAACATCACAAAAATTCAGGTGTGA
>PRKT01001445.1:39650-50346 GCA_003671525.1 Saccostrea glomerata
TAGGAAGAAGTCACAAATGAGGATCAAATTTTTACGAAGTAAAATAAAAAAGCATTTTTTCAAGAACAGCTAAATCCATTGTCTGCTAGCTTCATACTTTTAAACTCAATAACTCTTTTTTACCAGGAGAAAGAAAAGTTTTTCCGTGAGATATGGACGAGCTTGGAAACAAAGGATGCGTCTCTGCAAAGGCATTTTGACAGGGAAAGGATGTTTGCTGTTGGATTCCATGAGAATGAATGCATTGAAAAAATCAAGCTGTCAGTTGTTTATGTTGTCAAAAATCTTGATCACTGGGGAGAGAAACTTCCATACTCATGGGCGATGTTTGAAAAATTCTTCCAAGAAAAGGAAAACCTTAAAATCATCAACAAAGAGACACTTTTGGCTTTCAATGACGCATTGCCACAGGAATTGAAGCTGGAAGCAGTCAAAGATATTAACACCATGCTGCACTTTTTCCATGACATCAGAGAAATTTTACACTTTGACCAAGAATTTCTTAGAGGAATCATAATTCTTGATGTTCAATGGTTTGCAGATGCATTCAAAAATGTCATTACCGATAAAAACCATGCAGCAGAGGATTTATTTAAGCTTGCCTCACAATGGGATAAATTTAATGATAGTGGAGAACTCAGTGACACACTGCTGTCTGCGATATGGGAAATGAACAACAATGGGTACCTTGAATACAAAGAAGATATCATGCGCTACATGGAGAAGCTAGGACTCCTGGCTAAAATGGATGAAAACAAATGGTATGTCCCCTGTATGAACAAGAAACCATTTCCTGCAGAATACTTTTCATCATACCCTGCCTCATCCATCCTCTGCTACGTCTTTGATGCTCTTCCTGCTGGAATTTTCCAGCGCCTGGTAGCTATTTGCATTCAAATACCATGGAAACTTAATTCAAGTCGTGATGAACTATGCATTTACCAGACAGTAGCTGTGTTTCGTTTTGAGAATCATAACATTTTGATTGGTATGACACCAACAGAAATTCAGTCACAAGTGTTTGTAATTGAAGGAGAAGTCGATAAATCTATATGTCAACAAATAAAGCACAAGATCGACAATATACTGAACATTCTCTCAGAAACATTTCATACAGACTCTAAATTTTCTCACGCTTTCAAATGCAAAGCTACGGGATTCTGTGATAACAATGAAAGTTCTGTGATCCCCCAATCGGATTTTATAAAACCTAATTTTCAATGCCCTGCTTGTCCAGTTGGGAGAATGCATAACATCAACTCAAAGGATATCATGAAATTTTGGATCCAGGTATTTAATTTTAATGGTTGTTTTTTCCAGAAGAAAAAAGGAGTTAAGTTTTACTGTAAGATTTAGTTTCTGAAAATTTTTAATATTCTGGATCATACTTTGAGTGTTCTGCGCATATATCTTGGCTACATGACTCCTATTTGAACTTTACAGTCTTAAGTTCACTCAATTAAACCTCAGAAACGTATTGGAAAGTATATCATTCATAAAAACTGTTGAATAAGTTTTTCAAAAAAAAGAAATAAAAAAAAAAATTTAAAAAAAAGGTTACGATGGAAGTTTTAAATGTGAAGAAATAGAGGATTAAATTTCTACAAAAAATGTTAAAAAGGGTTAGATACGATAAATTTGAAATTAAAGAAGGAAAGGCAATCTAAAATTCATAGAGAGTGAATACAAGTTGTTTAATTAATTTCCTAAAATAAAGGAATTTGGTAAAATTTGAAGTATAATTCCTATTGGGGTAAAAAAAAGTCTTTAAAGGCTGATTTTGATAAGAAGGTCATTGTAGCGTTCAGAGAAATATACATCATTATTGTGCAACATATGTGTATACTTATTCAAATCATAATTCCAATATTTACTGGGGATGTGTGAAAAAAAATGTAGTTTTGCTTTATTTTAGTTAAAATCAGAGTTTATATATGTATATATTATGTAGTTTTCAATATGAAAACTGCAAGTCGAGAGCAAAAATGGAACTTGTCATTTCACTCACTGATTGTTTTCACTGAAACATTCATTTGTAATGTGAGAGTTAAAGGAAAGTTTGTTATACCTTTTCCGTGTTTTCCATTTGTGAAATTTTGTTTGTAGTATTATTTGATTTAAATTGATCATTAATGATGGGCATACAGTGTACGCCGTTTTAGTGTAAATATTTAAACTTTTACATATTAAAGGTACACGACGATGAAACTAAGCTTACTGAAGATAAACGTTCACCATCAGGTAGGTCTGGAACCAGTGAGTCACATCCTAAAGGTATCTCTACTAAATTTTCAGATAGAATCCTCTGTTCGTTTTTCATTTCCCTTGAATTTACGTAGCACAGGTTATAGAATATCAGAGAGACTAAGTTTTCTAGTAATATATTGTCTTGTGAAAGGGACATTGGTGTACACAGAATAAATCAAATCAATGAAAATGAATCAGTCATATATATACAAATTATATATGTATGTAAATTTTCGCTAGAAATGATTGTCAATAGTATTGTTATTTTATATCATTTTGTTAGAAAAAAGAGAAACTTATCAAAGAGTTCAAAATTCTAAAAATATACAATTATGAGGATTTTTCCAATTTCAATATTCACTTAGCATTGAAGCAACATATAGATAAATGCATTAAAATCAAATAATTTGTCAGATACGTCCCCTTATCTCTTGCGTATCCTGTTTGCTTAAACTTAAACTGTATGTATCATATGTATAAAAGGAAATCAACTTAAACAATCACAGGAGGAGCAGATACGGCCTTTTCTTTCCCTAATATTTATTAATTAGTTCATATCCTTTACTGTAGACTTATTTTCATTTGATATATTTGAGAAGGTATTGAATGAAAAATTTATATTTTTCATTTTCTTTCATCTTACCCATATTTTTTTTTTTCGATTAATGGAGACAATTTGGTTATATTTCTATTATATAGATAATTTTGCCAAGATATTAATGTTATTGCAAGTTGGAACTGATGCAGTAAGAATTTGCTTTGATAAATTCTTCCCAAAAGAAGAACTAGGAAAGACTCTGAAAGAAAATGAAACAGACATAAGAAGAGGACAGTTCCGATTCCAACCACCTCAGTTAGAGATTCTCTTCCCAAAACAAGGTACTTATTGGTTTTCTTCTTTTAATGAGGAATGTTATGCTTCTAAAAAATGTTATGGTATAAAGGAAATATAAAAGTTTGGAAAAAAAAAAACTTTTTTACTTAAACACTGTTAAAATTACTTTTAAATATTTTCTATTCTATATATTACACAATATTTGTTTTTCCTTTAACAAAGAAATTGAATCCCTTCAAACCTCTAAGTTTTTCTCAAATCAAGAAAATGTTACCCCTAAAAACAGTGATTTTACAACTTTCAACTAATCACTTAAAGAACAAGATCCTCTTATTTATTTACAAGTTATTCCTTTTGAAATAGTATTGGATTAAAGAGTAAAAAAAAAGTTAACAGAATATAAAAAAAAAAAAAAAAAAAAAAAAAACGAAAAACGTCTATAAATAATAAGCTTTGCAATTTTAATATCAAAACAAGAATAGAAGAGTACAAGTTTAAACGAATTTAATGTTAAAAAGGATAGAAAATAAGAGTGGTTTCAATACCAAATTTAAATATTAGAAATGTTTTGCTTGATTTCAATGTTTCTTCATATAAAATATTGTAATTACCAAAAGTATTTTTCTTTTTAGGTCACCTGAGTAACTCAGGTGACCTATTGCTATCCGTTTTCGTCCGTCGTCGTGTGTCGTGCGTCGTGTGTTAACAATTGAACATTTTCAGCTTCTTCTCTGAAACGGCTAAACCAATTTCAACCAAATTTGGTATGCAGCATCTTTAAATAATTATAAGAATGCTTATTTGATTTCATGGCTAATTTTTAAATCTAATCATTTAAACTAATAAAACATGCTAAAAGAAAATAATTTATTAAATACAATGTGTATAGAATATAAATTTATCTAGTAGCAATGGAGCTGCGCAGGGACAAGGAATGTAGAGAATATCGAATATTCGGCAAAATTTTCAGTACTTCGCAAACAGTACTGACTAGCTCCTAGCACTTTTTGGGTAGAGGAAATGAACATATTTTAATGTGTATCAACTTTTTTCTTGAAAACCAAGCGTATGCCCTTGCACAATCCCCATTTCCTACCTTCAGCTTAACAATTCTATTTTGATACAAGTCAAGTGACAAACAGCTGATACGTGCGGTATAACTAGTAATAACTACGGCCCAGTCCTATCCATTATTGATAGCTATATTACATTTTCTACAAGTATTCAGTTGCTTTGTTACAATTTTTTAAAGAAGTAATGCATATTAAAACGGTGCAAAGGTCACATTTTCCATATCCACTGTTTGTGATCAAAATTTTAATTATCAATATAGAGAAGAAAAATCTCAATAACATAAAGGCTATGTTTAATCATGTTGACATGTAAGGATCCTAATGTAAGGTAATGAAGATTCAAATTTCTTTTAATCAATCTTTCAAATGATCCGTAAGTGTAGGAAGAAGTCACAAATGAGGATCAAATTTTTACGAAGTAAAATAAAAAAGCATTTTTTCAAGAACAGCTAAATCCATTGTCTGCTAGCTTCATACTTTTAAACTCAATAACTCTTTTTTACCAGGAGAAAGAAAAGTTTTTCCGTGAGATATGGATGAGCTTGGAAACAAAGGATGCGTCTCTGCAAAGGCATTTTGACAGGGAAAGGATGTTTGCTGTTGGATTCCGTGAGAATGAATGCATTGAAAAAATCAAGCTGTCAGTTGTTGATGTTGTCCAAAGACTTGATCACTGGGGTGAAAAACTTCCATACTCCTGGGCAATGTTTGAAAAATTCTTCCAAGAAAAGGAAAACCTTAAAATCATCAACAAAGAGACACTTTTGGCTTTCAATGACGCATTGCCACAGGAATTGAAGCTGGAAGCAGTCAAAGATATTAACACCATGCTGCACTTTTTCCATGACATCAGAGAAATTTTACACTTTGACCAAGAATTTCTTAGAGGAATCATAATTCTTGATGTTCAATGGTTTGCAGATGCATTCAAAAATGTCATTACCGATAAAAACCATGCAGCAGAGGATTTATTTAAGCTTGCCTCACAATGGGATAAATTTAATGATAGTGGAGAACTCAGTGACACACTGCTGTCTGCGATATGGGAAATGAACAACAATGGGTACCTTGAATACAAAGAAGATATCATGCGCTACATGGAGAAGCTAGGACTCCTGGCTAAAATGGATGAAAACAAATGGTATGTCCCCTGTATGAACAAGAAACCATTTCCTGCAGAATACTTTTCATCATACCCTGCCTCATCCATCCTCTGCTACGTCTTTGATGCTCTTCCTGCTGGAATTTTCCAGCGCCTGGTAGCTATTTGCATTCAAATACCATGGAAACTTAATTCAAGTCGTGATGAACTATGCATTTACCAGACAGTAGCTGTGTTTCGTTTTGAGAATCATAACATTTTGATTGGTATGACACCAACAGAAATTCAGTCACAAGTGTTTGTAATTGAGGGAGAAGTCGATAAATCTATATGTCAACAAATAAAGCACAAAATCGACAATATACTGAACATTCTCTCAGAAACATTTCATACAGACTCTTAATTTTCTCACGCTTTCAAATGCAAAGCTACGGGATTCTGTGATAACAATGAAAGTTCTGTGATCCCCCAATCGGATTTTATAAAACCTAATTTTCAGTGCCCTGCCTGTCCAGTTGGGAGAATGCATAACATCAACTCAAAGGATATCATGAAATTTTGGATCCAGGTATTTAATTTTAATAGTTGTTTTTTCCAGAAGAAAAAAGGAGTTAAGTTTTACTGTAAGATTTAGTTTCTGAAAATTTTTAATATTGTGGATCATACTTTGAGTGTTCTGCGCGTATATCTTGGCTACATGACTCCTATTTGAAATTTACAGTCTTAAGTTAACTCAATTAAACCTCAGAAACATATTGGAAAGTATATATCATTCATAAAAAAATTTAAAAAAATTTTTTTTTAAAAAGGTTACGATGGAAGTTTTAAATCTGAAGAAAAAGAGGATTAAATTTCTACAAAAAATGTTAAAAAGGGTTAGATACGATAAATTTGAAATTAAAGAAGGAAAGGCAATCTAAAATTCATAGAGAGTGAATACAAGTTGTTTAATTAATTTCCTAAAATAAAGGAATTTGGTAAAATTTGAAGTATAATTCCTATTGGGTAAAAAAAAGTCTTTAAAGGCTGATTTTGATAAGAAGGTCATCGTAGCGTTCAGAGAAATATACATCATTACTGTGCAACATATGTGTATACTTATTCAAATCATAATTCCAATATTTACTGGGGATGTGTGAAAAAAAAATGTAGTTTTGCTTTATTCTAGTTAAAATCAGAGTTTATATATGTATATATTATGTAGTTTTCAATATGAAAACTGCAAGTCGAGAGCAAAAATGGAACTTGTCATTTCACTCACTCATTGTTTTCACAGAAACATTCATTTGTAATGTGAGAGTTAAACGAAAGTTTGTTATACCTTTTCCGTGTCTTCCATTTGTGAAATTTTGTTTGTAGTATTATTTGATTTAAATTGATCATTAATGATGGGCATACAGTGTACACCGTTTTTAGTGTAAATATTTAAACTTTTACATATTAAAGGTACACGACGATGAAACTAAGCTTACTGAAGATAAACGTTCACCATCAGGTAGTTCTGGAACCAGTAAGTCACATCCTAAAGGTATCTCTACTAAATTTTCAGATAGAATCCTCTGTTCGTTTTTCATTTCCCTTGAATTTACGTAGCACAGATTATAGAATATCAGAGAAACTAAGTTTTCTAGTAATATATTGTCTTGTGAAAGGGACATTGGTGTACACAGAATAAATCAAATCAATGAAAATGAATCAGTCATATATATATATCAAATTAAATATGTATGTAAATTTTTGCTAGAAATGATTGTCAATAGTATTGTTATTTTATATCATTTTGTTAGAAAAAAGAGAAACTTATCAAAGTAAATCAATACAAAATTCTAAAAATATACAATTATGAGGATTTTTCCAATTTCAATATTCACTTAGCATTGAAGCAACATATAGATAAATGCATGAAAATCAAATAATTTGTCAGATACGTCCCCTTATCTCTTGCGTATCATGTTTGCTTAAATTTAAACTGTATGTATCATATGTATAAAAGGAAATCAACTTAAACAATCACATGAGGAGCAGATACGGCCTTTTCTTTCCCTAATATTTATTAATTATTTCATATCCTTTACTGTAGACTTATTTAAGCATTGAATTCATATTTGTGGCTGTCTTCGGTCCTATAACACACCTGGCCGTGCCGACAAATTGAATATCGCGCGTTAGCGCGGTATGATAAATTTGTCGGCACGGCCAGGTGTGTTATAGGACCGAAGATAGCCAAAAATATGAATTCAATGCTTATATTTACATTCTCTAATTTTTCTGCTTCATAAACTGATTTCGTTAATCTTTAATGTGAATTTAGCGCCCTTCAAAACTGACGTGATCAATAGACGTAAGAGCCGTTTGTGACGTCAGATGACGTTGCAAAGTTAAATAACGCAAACAAACATTGCGAGGAAAAAAAGTGACAAATTAATTTCAAACGCACATTTGTAGTAATTTTACGTTGACTTAACAGAATGATAGTTATTGATTAAATTGAGTCAACGCATTGTACATTTTGGTGTTCTTTGATTATAGAAAATGCATATAGTTCCTACTGTGTATTCTATCGCGCGGTGACAAGGTTTCGCGTGTGTTATAGAAATTTGAATGTCGAGGATTTCTTATGAATTTCATAAGGAAAAATACACGGAATGTAAATATTTTCATTTGATATATTTGAGAAGGTATTGAATGAATAATTTATATTTTTCATTTTCTTTCATCTTACCCATATTTTTTTTTTCGATTAATGGAGACAATTTGGTTATATTTCTATTATATAGATAATTTTGCCAAAATATTAATGTTATTGCAAATTGGAACTGATGCAGTAAGAATTTGCTTTGATAAATTCTTCCCAAAAGAAGAACTAGGAAAGACTCTGAAAGAAAATGAAACAGACATAAGAAGAGGACAGTTTCGATTCCAACCACCTCAGTTAGAGATTCTGTTCCCAAAACAAGGTACTTATTGGTTTTCTTCTTTTAATGAGGAATGTTATGCTTCTAAAAAAATGTTATGGTATAAAGGAAATATAAAAGTTTGTAAAAAAAAAACAAAGAAATTGAATCCCTTCAAACCTCTAAGTTTTTCTCAAATCAAGAAAATGTTACCCCTAAAAACAGTGATTTTACAACTTTCAACTAATCACTTAAAGAACAAGATCCTCTTATTTATTTACAAGTTATTCCTTTTGAAATAGTATTGGATAAAAGAGCAAAAAAGTTAACAGAATATAAAAAAAAAAACGAAAAACGTCTATAAATAATAAAGCTAAGCAATTTTAATATTAAAACTAGAACAGAAGAGTACAACGAATTTAATGTTAAAAAGGATAGAAAATGAGAGTGGTTTCAATACCAAATTTAAATATTAGAAATGTTTTGCTTGATTTCAATGTTTCTTCATATAAGATATTGTAATTACCATGTTTACCAAAAACATTTTTCTTTTTTTTTTTTTGTGCAACAAGTGATATCATGTACATAACAAACTTACGATTAAATTACTAAATTGATCAAAATATAACAAATCTTTATTTTTATACAATTTTAAAGCTATTCTGATCTATGTTTACTAAACTTAAAGACATTGAAAGCATTGTTTTAGCCTATTTGATGAGTTCCAAAATGAATTTTGGAACTGATTGTTAATTAAATTAAAAACCACATACTCCCTTGGCAAGTTAGGTTGTGGGGGGTTAAGTAATTCTGACTGTGTATATAAATAAATGAGAGTAGAAGAAAATCATAATCTCTACTTTATTCGTTTCTGACAAGAAGGTCTTGTAATTTTTAGTAATTTATTGAAGGTGGACCCAACACTGGCGTATCATCATTATCTATGGACGTTACCATCATGTATAAATTGTTGAGGAATTTCTCGGACATTGCTCCTCCTGGGAATGGATGGGGAAAAGAACCTAGAATAGTGGACATCACAGAGAGTGACGACATAGAAAGAATCCGTCTATATAGAAATAAATACAGCCATGATCCAGGAAGTAGCCCTGTGATTAGTGATGATGTCTACAACATAATCTGGGCTGATATTTCTCAGGTGAGTTTAAGTAATATGTGTTTAAGGTAATTTTGTTTTCCAACAGTGAAATTTAAATGAAACAATTTTAATTGTGGTTGTGGAACATCTCTCGACTGTTAAAATTTATTTCCTCTGATAGAGTAAGACCAGGCATTCATTAATGTTTATGGCGAAGGTAAAAAAAAAAATATAGGGCCAATTTTATATCTAACAATAAATTGATTTTTAGAGCATATATCTCTCAGAAGAAAATAATGCAAATTAAATTATACGATAGAAACAAAAAAAAACATGAGAATAAAATTTACATCTGTATAAAACAATCCTATCTGTATTTTTGTACTTCTTTACAGTATTTGCAAAGTTCAAGTATTTTCTCAATTATTTAATAATGCCATTTATTTCTAATTCGTATAATTAGTCTAAAAATAGTTTTACAATAAAAAAAATCTTTTTAAAGACTAACGTGTTCAATGTCTGTGTTATTTTTATATAAAAAAAAGAAATAGTCTCTATATGATAATCCTTGTGAACTTAATCTCTAAAATGTTATATTTTTATAGGAATTATCTGATTTATTTCTTTCCAGGCCATATTAAGACTTAGTGGTGATGTTTTGAAGAGAAGAATAAGTGAAATATAGCTGAGTGGATAATAAAATTTGACAACATTCACGTGACAACAACACACATTTTAATGAAAAATGTCTTTATAATGAAATTTAGGTATCTCCATCCTCCTATGATGTCATAGGTTTTTGCAAAAACTGTTATTAATCTAAATTCATATTCAAAAGAACAATATCTGTTGAAAGAATGATTTTTAGCTCACCTGAGCCAAAGGCTCAAGTGAGCTTTTCTGATCACATTTTGTCCGTCGTCCGTCCGTCTGTCTGTCTGTCTGTCCATCCGTCCGTCCGTCTGTAAACTTTTCACATTTTTGACTTCTTCTCAAGAACCACTGGGCCAATTTTAACCAAACTTGGTACAAAGCATCCATGGATAAAGGGAAATTTAAATTGTAAAAATGAAGGGCCAAGTCCCCTCACAAGGGGAGATAATCAAGAAAAGACAAAAATAGGGTGGGGTCATTAAAAAATCTTCTTCTCAAGAACCACTGGGCCAGAAAAGCTGAAACTTATGTGGAAGTATCCTGGGGTGATGTAGATTCTAAATTGTTCAAATCATGACCCCCAGGGGTTGGGCGGGGCCACAATGGGGAATCAAATGTTTTACATAGAAATATATAGGAAAAATCTTTAAAAATCTTCTTCTCAAGAACCACTGGGCCAGAAAAGCTGAAACTTATGTGGAAGCATCCTGGGGTAGTGTAGATTCTAAATTGTTCAAATCATGACCCCCAGGGGTTGGGCGGGGCCACAATGGGGAATCAAAGTTTTACATA
>PRKT01001445.1:50394-68239 GCA_003671525.1 Saccostrea glomerata
TTTTTTTGCTTTATGCCTGTACACTCCGGTAATATTTTCATTGTATTTAGTTTTACTTTCAAAGCTTTAAGGTGATGTAGTTTGGTTAAATTGAGGTCATAACAAATGTACAGATTCAGACCGATGTTAGATTAGAACTAAAATGAGGAATAAAATTGTACAGTTTCTTTGCATATAACATTTCCTTAAAACTCTTTTTAGAACAGCAATTGCAAGATGATGTTATTGATACTGAAAATGAAACGTACTTTTGTAGCGTGCATTCAAAAACCTTTTTGAGCTAGTTTTAAGTTAAATATAATAATGTAAAATGATCATCTGGTTAAGTCCATCGCTTTTGTAATAGGGAAAATAGAAATGAGTTAACATAATCTGAAAATATATAGATTAATATACATGTAAAATGAAAAAAATGTGGTTGGATCGGAAATCAAATTGGGAGCCTTGCAAACTAGCTATTGAGGTTCAGAAACTACTGAGCATTCCAGGTTGATGTCTTCAGTCCACCCTAAACTACTACAAAACAATACAAATTATTAGCAGAGGTGGGAATAACCATTCAATGCAGAACAAGTTCTATCCATCGAGTCTCAATTGCATGATTTGGTAAACTGGTGCATTTTGGTGTCAAAAATATAATTGATTTGTAGGGATGGCAATTTGTAACCTGGTTATCGATAAATTGGTCGGAAGGATGGTATTAGTTAGAAAATCTGTATTCGTTTAATCGTAAAATTTTTCAATTTGAAGGTTATTTTCTTAAATTTTAATTAAAATTATCTAGGGTTAATAATGGTATTCAAGATTAAGATTGCGGGATAATTGATTAAGAGTTAATTACATAGTTATAGATATTTCTTTCATTCAATAGATGTTCAATAGATCTTCCTTCGGTATGAAGAATCCTTGAAATGCTATGGTGGCAGAGTGAAATTTGTAGATATCTTTATCAGTTTATTATGATTAATTAATTTAGTATTTTCATTAGTTAGAAAATTATTTGAACCATGAATTTGTTGAATGTGAATATATATTTAAACTACTGTAAGTTATTTTCTAAATGAGTATTAATCACTCATGTGAGTATTTTAACTTTTACACACTGTACCTATATTTAGAGGGAATACCCTTTTCCTTGCTTTTCACTGGTTAGTGTGGTCAATTGTAAAGAATTTGGTCATGTGATAATTTTGGGGGGAAATTTACTGTTGTGTGTTATATGTAGTTCCTGTGCTGCATTCTGTGTTGTGTCAGTCAGTTTTGTCCAAAATTTTAAGCTGTAATTGGAATCTGTTTCATAATCAGGTCAGAAAATTTGTATTTACCTATATAGTCTTTATATTAGATACATAAGTATGTGTTCCATAATATTAGAAATAGTTAGATACCAATTCTATTAAAATGGCTGATCGTACTGAAAGAATGAGTATGAGTGTAACATTTATTTTGAAAGGAAATACAGGATTGGTAATATAAATATAGATATAGCACAGTGAACTGAATAGCTGAATTAAGTTAGTGAATTTATTTTTATACCCCCGCAAACGAAGTTTAGGGGGGTATATTGGAATCACCATGTCCGTCTGTCTGTAGACAAGATTTTGTCCAGACCGTTTCTCAGAAAGTGTTGGATGGATTTGTCTGAAAATTTATACACTTATTATTCACCTTTTGAAGGTGTGCACCTGGTATTTTCACCATGATTGGATGATTTTTCTGCATTTTACAGGTGTTTTTTCTTTTTTATTTTGTTGTTTTGTTTGGCTCATAGCTAGAAAACTATTAGACTTACAGTCATCAAACTTGGACAATTTATGCATCTTGGGTAGAAGGTATGTCACGACCTATTTGAAGGTCACTGTGACCTTTAATTTAAGTGATTTTTTTTTTTAAACTTAGTCTTTAAAATTTTAAATTTCATAATCCTAAAAAATGTAAAAATATAGTTGTATCCTTATTAAAAAATGCTAAAGTAAGTAAAGACTTATTTTTTCATCATATACTTTACAGCAAATTCTGTAACAAATGTTAATGTTTTGAGAAGAATTCAGTTTGTCCCATGGGCATAATTATCAAGCACTGGTCAAGGAGAATTTTGATAGCAGAAATGTGCATGTCAAATTAGAGAGAAATTAATGAGTTCATTGTTGGGAGTTAACTGGCAAGAGCATTTCTAGATCTGATCATGCAGTACGTGTTATCTTAATTTATCTCTTGGGAGTTGGGCAAAAAGAAATGGCCTCATAGTTGCTTGTGTTAATTAAGAGTTCTTGATGGCTATATAGTCCAGATAAAGTTTTTCAATTGGTGCAATGTAATTAAAACAAATTTATGTTTTAGTGTATGATTAAAACTAAATTAGTATTGAAAAAAAAAATACATTTCAATTTTTATATATTTGCAACAAATTGCAGTCACGTCTCACTTAGAATTTTATATATAGTATATTTTATAGTCTAAATAGTGAACACCTCTTTCTAGATCCATAAAATATTTCTGAATTGGCACCTTTTCTGAAAAACCCAGCGGGGGTATTTGTCCCGATAGGACAGTTCTAGTTACATATTGCCATTGTGCACCTCCTATTTTACTTTTTGATCTGACATATATTTTTGATTTTCCAGAGCAAAACATGGACACTGCCATTATATTCATATGGGAGGCGGGGGTATCATTTAGTGAGCTCATTGCTCACAGTACCTCTAGTTAATAATTGCATTTACGTTTACTGTTCGAACGCTTATAATTTTCCCCAGAAGTAATGAAAGTTTCTGAAACACAAATTCAGTTGGATGATTTTCCACAACCCCTCGGGTCCCGGGAGGCATAGATCATTGAGAATCACAATTGTCGTTACCTCTCAACCAAAGAAAAAAGTAAGCTGCAGAATTTATCCAAATGATTAAGCTGAATTTAAAACTCAGTTTACTCGTATTCCATGGCAATTAAGGTTGGTTTCCATGTGAAATTGTATGAATACATTTAAAAATAATAAAGTGAATGACCTTTTCTTTTATAACATGTCAAAATGAATATGGATATGTGTTTGTTTATATGTTGCCTTCATATGTTCAAAATAGATAAAATTTGAAAAAACTTTTACAATAAAGGATGAATCTTTTGAACCAAAATCTCTTTTCGTGTAAAAATTGATCACTGCCAAGGAAATAAAATCTGTTTGGCGCTGGAATTAACAATATCTAGTAAGGACTGCACGCTCCTTCGCTGATTCGAGAAAAATGGTATTAGATATGAATCACTTCTGATATTTATGACACCGTAAGTCATTCTATAAACATATATTTACAGAAAAACTAAATAAGCATTAATCATAAATTACTTCAAAATGTTTGATATTAACATAAAAAATAGGTTAATTTCTTTCAAACGCGCAACTGACGTTTTGAGAATTCTACGGTGAACCGTACGCGCATAATTTCCACGCATGTGGCATTACCGTTGTGTTACCCGTTGTCACGTGTGTTGCTAAGGCTCAGGGTAATCGAACGGATTGTTAACTGCGCCTAAACCAATCAGATTTTAGTATTTAACATGAAAGTATAATAAAAGAATATGGCGGCCTGTTCGTGTAATGATTGTAATTTTTTTCTGCAATAGCTGCGACCGTCAATTCTAGTAATAACAAACAAAGAAAGACATTTTATTGTTTATATTTATATCTGTTCAAATAATCATTTAAAGAAGGATTAAAAAGTTTAATTATTGTATTTATGATGTGAACGTCTTTATACGTTTCATTGATGGAACAGCCACTGATCAAGAAATCTGTACAGGCTGCATGCCTAATTTAGTTCATGCAGTGATTAATGCAATTGGTTTTCTTAAGAAATAAAGGAGAGAATATTCAGTGGATGTAAATATATGTGAAATAGCTATCTGTTTACTTTACCTACTGCTGAATGAACCGCAATGCATTGTGGACTAATATAAGTACCCAGCAGTGTTGAAAATGAAGGGCAACTTGAATTGTCCCTTGGAAACTTATTTTCAATTCTTTTTTCAGATTTGTGAAAGAAATATTTAAAATGATGTATAATCTTTCATTTTTACGCTCACATTTACAAAATTTACTTTATGAAGCCTTATATCAACTTATAATACATCGGCTTAAACCATTGTTCAAAGAGACCTAGACCTGTGCTATCGAGTCGATAAAACATTGAGATTTATTCACGTGATAAACGTGTACAAAGTTTTAGCAAGTAGTATATAGGTCCTTGGTTTTAGACAGCGGGAGAAGGTGTGCAATTATTTAACCCCTCAATATTATCAGAAAATGTTTTATGTACATGCAAACCTCAAAGCGTTTGTACGGTATTCGAAGCAACTATTAATCATCGAAAACAACTCCAATATCAAATGGTTAAATGTGAGCATGGCGCAATGTCTTTAGAATATAATCTTTCAATTACGGTCTTATAAGGTGATAAAGAAGCTCCACACTTTTTCCGGTGACGAGTTAAATAATGTGCAGTAAACCGACGAAAACTACGCATCACCATTGAATCGTAAACCCGTAGTAGAGTGTCATGCTTTGGGACTCATTCACTTGATTGGAGAACGAGTGTGATGAAGACATCGTCACGTGTTGAAAATTGCCTTCCATATAAGGTAGTGGTCTCGACCTGTTTAAGGTTGATAAGGATCTAAACTGTAAAGATAAAATGGTCAATAGAGTTACCACTGGTATTTAATCTTGTTTGATTATAATTTTAAAAACTGTATTATCTTTGTACCTTAACAGTATTTTTATTTCAAATTTCCTGTATCTATTTGTTCCTTTATTAAGAAGCTACACTGTACGATCTTTACCATAAACAGAGTATATAACTTCTTTCTTTAAGAAAACTAAAGGTATTATTTTTGTTTGCTGGTCATGGAATTACTGATGATTTTTTAACAGTGACAACGGTTACTTTCCGTGTTTTAACAGTGACAACCATTAACATTTTTATTGTGATACTGAAGACTTTTATAAAGTAAAATCTTTGGATAAATAATAACTTTTTTAAATTGTACCAATTGTTTTTATTTTATTTGTCTGTTTTAATATCTGTTTTGCTGATTAAAAAAAACCAAGAAATATATATATGTAACTATAAGTAATAAAAAAGAGAGAGAGAAATCAAACACCCCCCCCCCCCCCAAAAAAAAGTGTATCCCAGATACATTGAATATTGATATTAAAATTCTCAAGAAAAATTAGATGTAAAGAAATTTCATATAAAAAATAAATTCTTATTAATTTAAGATCGAAAAATGTTAAGATAATAAAAAAAAGGTCAAGCTGTCTGTTGGAAATTCTTTCTGTAAAAGTTGGCTTCGTGACATAGTTTTTGACAAGTATTTTACCTCATTGCGTTAGTACGACTGTATGTGAAAATCACGTGCAAGGTACACTGAACATGGACCCGCACTTACAGGACTGAATGCCTGCGGGGCTTGAAATTTACCTGTAGGTATTATGCTAGTTCATATACACAGAAAACGGCCAGTACTAGTATACACGTGTATTAGAAGTCATGTCTGACTGGAATAGAGGCAGGTTTTTCCAAACACAATCTATAGTATACGAAGAAAGCACTTCAGGTTGTTTCATATGAACATTATGTACGAAATTTTGCATGTACACATATGTACGTCCAGCTTAAGGTAAAAGTGAAAATGAATTCAAAGTAAATTAAACTACATTATTTATACAGTATGAATTTTTTCGTGTATAATTTCTTTTTGTAATGAGCATACTTGTTTCCAATGTTTGATTATGAATTAAAAATCAAATTTCGTTCTTATTTACACGTACTAAAATTTTTACTCTAAATCGGTGAACTATAATTAGGAATCTGGAATATTACATTTTTGTCACTCGACGAAAATGCGAATTGACTTGACAAGTTTTTTTTGTACATAATTTTTAGTGTGTTAAAACAACATGATTTAATTACTGTGAAAACGTGTAAAACTGTTTACAACTTGTTTTTATAATCGATCGTCCAGTGTTTACACAATATGATGTTTACACGCATCTTCAATAGTCACACACGCAAACAGAGAGAGAGAGAGAGAGGGGTAATATTTAGTATTAAAAATGTTGATTTTGTCCAAATCTTAATCAAACAATGCATATATTGCATGGTTTTAAAAAATGTCTTGACATGGAATAATTGCAACGAATATTTACTTTTATTTATTGATAACCGCCGGTTTGTATTCACATGAATATCATCATAAACGTACTTATGAATACTCCTGAAAAAAAAGTTCAAAAATTTGATATAAATAATTTTTCAGTAAAGAAGATTCAAACTTTTTAAAATAGCAAAATCTTTTATATTAATTTTTTTAAGTTGTTAATAAATAATTAAAAAACAGAAGTAATTTATATGGCAGTACAGGTAAAAAAAAATCACTGAGCCGACCTACGGTAAGTTACACCACCGCGGTCTATACCTGGCTACAGGTAGGACCGCGATGAACTAACCGCGGGGGTGTATCGCGGGAAGGATTAAAACACCGCGGGGGGAGCGCGGTTTGATGCATAATCCGCGTTGAACGTACTGTATCTCCATCCTCCTGTGATGTCATAGGTTTTTGCAAAAACTGTTATTAATCTAAATTCATATTCAAAAGAACAATATCTGTTGAAAGAATGATTTTTTAATGGTGCAATGATAGATTTAGAGATTTTAATTTTTTGTGAAGCGGTATGAAGTGTTTCATGTGAAATAAATTGTATATTATCACTACCGGAAATGTTTGCTTGCTGTATTAATGAAAAACCAAATACCATACTGTTTCAATTTCCCGAAAGTGATATGAACGTGATTCGAGAGCTATAACTCTGGAAATTTCATGAATGATTAACTGTTAGAATTTACATAATAAATCGACCCACTGACTAATAAGCTGCATTTAAAATCTTTTACGGAATAAGCTGCATGATTTTAAAATGTTCACCTATTCTAGTTTTATATCTTTTACGGAATAAGCTGCATTTTATATCTTTTATGGAAAAAGCTGCATGATTTTAAAATGTTACCGTATCCCATTTTTATATCTTTTATGGAATAAGCTGCATTTTAATAAAAAAAATTACGAAATAAACTGCATGATATTAAAATGTTAACCTATCCCAGTTTCATATCTTTCACGGAATAAGCTGCATTTTATATCTTTTATGGAATAAGCTGCATGATTTTAAAATGTTCAGCTATTCCAGTTTTATATCTTTCACGGAATAAGCTGCATTTTAAATCTTTTACGGAATAAGCTGCAAGATTATAAAATGTATCCCAGTTTTATATCTTTTACGGAATAAGCTGCATTTTAAATCTTTAACGGAATTAGCTGCATGATTACAAATTGCTAACCTATCCCAGTTTTATATCTTTTACGGAATAAGCTGCATAAGTATTAAAGTTAACCTATCCTAGTTTTATATCTTTTATGGAATTAGCTGCATCTTTCATCTTTTTTACGGAATAAGTTGCATTTTATATCTTTTACGGAATAAGCTGCATGTTACGGAATAAGCTGCATAAGTATAAAAGTTAATCTATCCTAGTTTTATATCTTTTATGGAATTAGCTGCATCTTTCATCTTTTTTACGGAATAAGTTGCATTTTATATCTTTTACGGAATAAGCTGCATGATTACAGAATTTTAACCTATCCGAATTTTATATCTTTTACTGAATATTGGCCATAATAAAAATATTTCTAGATTCTTATCCCTGCCCACCCTGAATTTATACCATTGCCTCTTTCTTCGTCTTAATTCTCATCGGGATCGGTATTCATCTACCATTCTACTTTTGTTTTAAATCCTGCGAAAGTCGACATGATTTAGATAGTAAATTAATTACTGTAATACGTATATATTTTAAACAAGGGTCATTTGCCCACCCTGAATTTATACCCCTGCCTCAATTTTTTTCTTAGTCTTAATTCTCATCGGGATCGGTATTCATCTACCATTCTACTTTTGTTTTAAATCCTGCGAAAGTCGACATGATTTAGATAGTAATTACTGTAATACGTATATATTTTAAACAAGGGTAATAGGTTGAAAAAGATTGGTGACGATCTGAAGTAGGAGATAATTGAACCTTTACTATGACCTTTATTCAGGTATTGTAGATAAAATTACACCGATTGACCAGGTCAATAAAAATCTTTGAAATTGAAAAAAATAAAAAGTATAAAATAAAAGCCGCCCGCCAGCCTTGATTTTTTTTAAAAATTGGACGAGAATCTAGCAATTTATTTATTATGGCCTAAGCTGCATGATTGTAAAATGTTAACCTATGCCAGTTTTATATCTATTACGGAATAAGCTGCATGATTAAATCAATAAACAATGTATAAACAATCAGCGCATGTTAATTTCAGATAATTCTGGAAATGAAACTAAATTTCTGTCATGTGCTTGTTGCTATAATGCTGGTTAAATGAAACTTGTCTTGGTATTTCATTTAACATGGACATTTGTTTTATAATCCAAATTAAATAATGCTTACAAAACATAAAATGTGGTTTAAAAGCTAATGAGAAAAAATTATGGCCTGATTGAAAGTTTTTGTAGAGAATCCTTTACTGGACTTTTACAAATCAGTCTTGAAAAAAATAATTTCAACTTTGCATGGTGAGCTTCTGAAAGTCTTTTCTTTCTAACTTTATCGATAAAAATAGTTTAACACACAGGGGCGTAGCCAGGGTACTTTTGATGTGGACGCCTGAATAGGTGAGGGGTTTGGGGCCACCTTAAGGCCCCCAATAGGTCCCCGGAAGCTGGTGAATTTCCTACGATTTCGATGTGCATATTTGACCCTTGTGATAACATTTTTCTTACACTTTTTCAGTTTGTTACGCGGCCGCATTTGAGGTCTGTTCTTTCCAGTTACTAAATAAAGAGAAGGGATAAGTCCAATAGCTTTGTTTGACGAAACCAACTAAAACAATTTAAGACTTTTGAAGCTCGACAAAATACGTATAGTTAACATACGACAGTTGGTTAGAGTGGTTGACTGGTTTAGACATACTGCGTAATTGACTGATAGTCAGGTTTACATTAATATTGAAAATACACCTCTAAAGATTGAAAATAGCAAAGACAGAAGAATTCTTTTCAACTCATTTTCTTGCACATTACCTATGTACATTTAAATTGAATGTTTGTAAATATTCACAAATCTGGTATCTTTAGCTTTTTGCAACAATTAAAAAAACTTGTCAGGTAGTGTTACGGATGTCAATACTTGAGAGGACTTATTATTTTTTAAGGGTAAACTGAATTTTACCAATTTTCGATTTTTGATGTTCATATATAAAGCTGAATTATGATTTTTGAAGTCTCGCACGAATCCAATATTGGGTAATTTTCTTTTTTATAAGGGGGAGGAATATCGTTTCAGAAGTTAAGCATACCGGTTGGAAGTTAGTTTCCAGTAATAAAAATTGAAATTCTTGGCATTAAATAAAATATTTCTTTGAATTGTACATAGATTAATGTGTTAATTTATTTAATTCTGTATCTCTTTATAGAGGAAATAAAAGATGAATGAATGAATGAATGAATGAATGAATGAATAAATCTACAATAGAGAAACTCTTAAAGAATGTAATTACACTTGGGAAAAAAAACTCAGCAATATTCGATAGTTAACCAAAATTTCCTAATATTTTGCAAGAATTATGAGAACGCTTTACAATATCACGCCTGCCTCGCTCTCTTCTTTCTCTTTCTTTTCTTTCTATCTTTTTTTTTTTTTTTTGAAAAAATGATGTGGACGTTTGTGCGTACAAACGTACGCCTGGCTACGCGCCTGACACAGTCACATACTATGCTCATAGGGTTTATTTGTTGAATAAATTAAGACACAGCTACTTAAAATGAGATAATATTGAAACATTCTCAAAGTAAAGCTTCTGTTACTACAATTTATGGAGTTATTACATTATTTTCTTTATTTAGTATTTTATTTGACATATTTTCATAAATATATTTTAATAATTAATATGTTATATATGAGGTACTTCAAATTTAATAGTCATAATCACATAATCGAGCAATATCAAATGCATGAAGCCAGATGTTTAACACCTTTTCCCTAATCATCTTCTGTTTTGTTATATTGGTGGTAATTTTGTCTGTATCTGACTGCAAGATATCAATAACTGCAAATTGCTAATCAGCATGATACTTATGGCTAGTGTTGACCAAGACAGTTAATTGAATTATTTTCAAAGATACTACCAAAGTACAAAGAGCTCTTTGTACAATTTAAACTGATATTTAATTACCGGGGTAATATTTTTTGAATAATACTGGATATACCATCAAACCAAATGAAAAAAATATAAATATTACTAATTGAGCAAGTCCCTGCCATTAAGTAAAAACAAATATTATACTATTTAAGTATCTTTCATGCATAAAATTGTAAACCATCTCTCCATAAATTACTGTTTATCATTAAATCCGTGGAAAAACAACAGATTAAACTGTAATTAAGATTGTTTTATCTATGATCTATACAAAACAGTATTTATGGACTTGTTTATTCCTGAGTCCTACATCTTTTTCAAGATGAAGGAATTTACTGAAAATAAAGGAGAAAAGAATTAAAGCACTCAATCTTGTTAAACAAAATTCTCTAAATGTTATCAGAAGCAATGTCCTTGAGAAATGCCGCTAAATGCCGCTGACTCTACCAGAAGGTCTATGTTGGACAAATGCTACCAAGAACAGCTGATTTCAATACATCAAACGGTTTAGTAATAATAAGTAATAAAAATGTAAAAAAAAAAAAATGATTAGGATAAATTACGTAACGTATTTTACTCAGAATTACATCGAATATCCATCTCTCCAGAAGTGCAGTCATTCACACTTTCAGGGACAATGCACAGAGAAATATTGTTTTAACCATTATCTTCTACGATAATAATTCAACAAACTTTATGGAAGGCTTCCTATATTTTATCTATGAAGTAAAGAGTATCAAATTTCTGTTCGCCATCGAGAAAATTTTTCTAAAACACAAAGTGCTATGTCGTCATCTATGACGGAAACTTTTCTACATTTTTCATTGGCTGAAAAGATTTCAATTTTGAAACTGAATTTTTAAACCAACTGATTTTAACATTTTGCTTTCTACAAGAGCTGCACAGTGCACATGACTTGAGCTAAACAGCTTTTAAATTTAGATTTTGGGAGAGTTATAATCATAGAGAGTTTCATTCTTTTTAACCCTGATTTTATCTGTATTGGAGGATTGCGTCTCTATTATGACTTAAGCTGTGCCCAATTCAAAAAGTCATAAACATTCTGTGTTTAATTCTCTATTGACCATTGTTTCTGTACTGGGAGGTTAGTTTTCTTTAGACTATGATTTTATTTGATCTGAGAGTTTAGTTTTCTTTTGACTGCGATATCATTTGTACTGAGAGTTTAGATCAATATTGGGAGTTTATCAGGTCGAAGAGAATACTCGAAATCGGGTATTATCCGTGAAATCGCGTATAATACCTGATATTAGCACCCCTACTAATGTTATTGTGATTTAAATTCAAGACACGTGGTTTAGGTTGATCTATTCAAAGGTTATAGGGTAGAACCGGTTTTATAAATAAAATTGGCAGTAAACATGATATTGCTATAGCCTGTTTCTTGTGAAAACATGTCCTGTAATTAATGTTTCCAAACTTTTCTGAAAGACTTTCATGATGTTCAACAGAAAAAGGGTGGCTAAAGGAGGGGATGTTAAATTAACAATATATCTTATACTTTTCGACGAAAATTAGAGCTCACTAGTGACCGATTCGCTGGTAAAAAATGTGCATTATCATCTACACTGACAAACCTTTGTTTGCCTTATATGGCTATTGTTATAAATGCGCACAGAGGATCTTATAAATCACGAGCAACTGACCAATCGTTGAATGATTATGAATAGCAACGTTTACGCAAAATACATGTTTACATTTTATTCGAACACGTAGTTCAGGTCAATCTACGATCAAGTAAATGGACTGCAAAAATTAATAACAAAAAATGTTCCTACGAACAAAATACAAAGATAAGAAATTATGAAAGATGTTATGGGCGTTTTTAATTTGTTGTTTAATGGAAAAGAAAATGTTTAATAAAATGTAGTTTGTGTTTAGTTCAGAACACCAGCGCTTCAAGGGTAAGAAAAATGAGCAGCATCTGCATTTAAATGGACAAAACTCTGTTTACGTCCGTGATCACGTGTTCAGCCAGGGAATTCACCTGGCAATTGTATTCACCGATAGTACAACAAAGGAATTAATACAGACGCAAATCGCTTTTGCAGTATGACTTTCAGAAACCTAGACTTCCGCCTTTTATTTAACAAATGAATTGTTTGTCATTATGAGCATGAAAATGATATTCTTAAAAATGCTTTTTATTTAGTTTTACCATAAGATTTTCCTTTTTTTAAAGCGTAAAATTCCTGTAGTATTCGTAGAAACCCATAATGCAATACTCATTCAGCTGATTGGTCAGTTAAAATCACGCTGGTGCCTCATTTGCTAATTTGACGCCAAAAAATATAGTCCCGGTTCCCATGCAAAAATATTTGTCCAAAAAGAAATTTTAATTCATGACTGCAGAAAATTGTATTATAGAGAGTTCTTATTTAAGTTTGAATGAATGTAAGAGAGATCGATTGATTGAAGTACATTTCTACAGACATTATCAGCTGATTCTAGGGTGGTGAAAACTGAAACGCAACGTAACTTTTCTGTTTACCATGCCTCCACGTGCAAGTCACTTCCTAGCCACATTTCCGTGAATAATTTACCCTATCTCGCTGAAGTCTCCCTAACTCTCGCCAGAGCCACTGCCAGAGCTACTCTGAACCCATCGGGTTTTATAATTTGCAGAACACCGAAAAATAAAAGGTTCCGAACACATTAGTAGGGGTGATTAGGGTATCGTTGTATCCGGAAATCGGGTATTCCGTGCAACTTTCTATAAAAACTAAAGGATAAACCAACGGCGCATTATGCCAGTTACTGTTACTTGTACATCAGTATCTTGTGGATTTATTTTTATTAAACCCAATTTATATGGTTGTCAAATAAGTTTAAAATCACACGACTAAAAAATATAATAGTGACAATTGAGAGGGGGAAAGAGAAAGAAAGAAAGAGAGAAAGAAAGAAAGAGGAGTGAGAAATGGTGAAAGAAGAACAGAAGAGCATGTTCAAAGGAATAAGGTAATGGTATATGTATATGTCCAAGCATTGCAAAAGGTCTCTTGGTGTCTGGTTTCAGGGTCTTACATGAGTAAAACCAGTCTTTCCATTTATAATTAAATTCATTAATTTGATTACTTATTGTTGCACCATATTTCATCATAGATAGCAATGTTTTAATATCTCCACGTAATGCTTGTAATCTCAAAACCTCATTCCGGCATTTAGTTCTATAAATAAATGATTTAATACATAAAAATATTGTGTTTAATTCAGTATTGTTGGATTTTGGATTTCCAAATTTGAAATTACAACTATCTTTTGGAAACTCTAAATTATGAGCTTCAGAAAGAATGGTAAAACTATGTAAAAGCTCCTGAACCTTCTGGCATTCCCACATGTTATGAAAGATTGTTTCCTCACATATCTCACAGAAGCTACATAGTTTAGTATCCTCCAAACCTTTTGACCAATCTTTTGTCATAGTTGAGTTTTGGAACTCTACTTAAGTCAACATCAAAATAAATACCCAATACTTTAAATTGTGTTATCCATTTAAAATCCATTTCATGAAGAAATTTTTCATTTGAATATTTTTTGCTTCCTATCCAGACTATTTGTGTTTTCGAAAGATTTATCTTAAGTCCTGATAATTTATAAGATTGATTTATTTCTTCAATGCAATTTCTGAGGGATTTTTCTGTTCCATCTAGTATAACTGTCGTTCGCATATTGAGACATTAGGTATTCCTCCCCATCAATTTTAATCCCTTTAATATTTTTATTATTTTTATTTTTAAAGCTAGAATTTCTGCACATAGTAAAAATAAATATGGTGAAATTGGATCACCCTGGCAACAACCACCTAGTTTAAAGAAATTAGATAGGTGGCCTGCTTGATTGATTGCTGATACAATATTACATTGAAATAATGAATCCCATGTTCTTAAAGAAGGACCAAAATTAAAGAATTCCAAGGCTTTATCAATAAAATTCCATGACACAGTGTCAAATGCTTTTTGAAAATTAATCATTAACAACATTTCAAGGATATTTTTTTCTTCTGTATGATGCATTAGATCATAAATTAATCTTGTATTTTCTCCTATGTATCTTCCGGGTAAAAAAACCTGTCTGGTCTGAATTCCTTCTCCCGCTGTCTAAAACCAAGGACCTATATACTACCTTCTAAAACTATGTACACGTTTATCACGTGAATAAATCTCAATGTTTTATCGACTCAATAGCACAGGTCTACGTCTTTTTGAACAATGGTTTAAGCCGATGTATTATAAGTTGATATAATTTTGTAAATGTGAGCATAGAAATGAAAGATTATACATCATTTTAAATATTTCTTTCACAAATTTAAAAAAAAGAATTGAAAATAAGTTTCCAAGGGACAATTCAAGTTGCTCTTTATTTTCAACACGGCTGGGTACTTATAGTAGTCCACAATGCATTGTAGTTCATTCAGCAGTAGGTAAAGTAAACAGATAGCTATTTCACATATATCTACATCCACTGAATATTTTCCCCTTTATTTCTTCAGAAAACCCATTGCGTTAATCACTGCATGAACTAAATTAGGCATGCAGCCTGTACAGATTTCTTGATCAGTGGCTGTTCCATCAATGAAACGTATAAAGACGTTCACATCATAAATACAATAATTAAACTTTTTTTAATCCTTCTTTAAATGATTATTTGAGCAGATATAAATATAAACAATAAAATGTTTTTCTGTTTGTTATTACTAGAATCGCAGCTATTGCAGAAAAAAAATTACAATCTTTACACGAACAGGCCGCCATATTCTTATGTTAACGTTGTAACGCGCATTAGATTGAATTTGTTTGGTCTTGAAAATTCTCTTCGCCCCAACATTTACAATAATGTTAAGCAGTCCTGTTGAGGAATTCTTAGTTTTTAATACACGAAGAATGATCCATACTCAGAATAATCTTACCATATAATGAGTTCTTGATATATTTCTAGATAAAAGAGGTGAAATATCCTGTTTAAGTTAACAAGGTAAGTGCTATTCTAGGCTTATTAATTATAGTGTAACCCGGGGTCTTATGGCGTTTTGGATTTAGTAGGGATGAAATGACTATAGTAGAGTTTACACCATTTATTTAACGATAATACATCGGTTGAGGTTTTGACCCTGGAACATAGTAAAAAGCTTAATAAACAACATTGCAAGAAAGATAACTCTTAGTCTCATGTTTCGGGATAAAATGAAAATACCAGTTATTTTCCTTTATATATAAGACTCAAAAATATTTGTGTCTGTGAAAATTATCTATGACTGCTCATTATTATGACAAACAAAGTATTATAAATATACTGATAATATACTCATTTAAGTCTCACTGCATATTATCATGTAAAACCTTATTTCACATGAATTCATGAAGAACATGTTAAACAATGTAAGTTTAAGAAAGCTGCATATGGATTAAATTTGTTATGCTCTAACACAACCAGTTTTGAATGATATGATGTATTTGTTATAATCAATCCCAACACTGTAAGTCTCTTTGAGATGTATGATAAGAAACGGAAATTAGATCATTGAAATCTGTGTCAATCTGTTAATCAAGGCCTACCTGAATGAATTAACATAATCTGAACATATATAGATCAATATACAGGTATAATGAAAAAAATGTGGTTGGATCGGAAATCAAACTGGGAGCCTTGAAAACTAGCTATTGAGGTTCAGAAACTACTGAGCATTCCAGGTTGATGTCTTCAGTCCACCCTAAACTACTACAAAACAATACAAATTATTAGCAGAGGTGGGAATAACCATTCCATGCAGAACAAGTTCTATCCATCGAGTCTCAATTGCATGATTTGGTAAACTGGTGCATTTCGGTGTCAAAAATATAATTGGTATGTAGGGATGGCAATTTGTAACCTGGTTATCGATAAATTGGTCGGAAGGATGGTATTAGTTAGAAAATCTGTATTCGTTTAATCGAAAAAAATTTCAATTTGAAGGTTATTTTCTTAAATTTTAATTAAGATTATTTAGGGTTAATAATGGTATTCAAGATTAAGATCGCGGGATAATTGATTAAGAGTTAATTACATAGTTATAGATATTTCTTTCATTCAATAGATGTTCAATAGATCTTCCTTCGGTATGAAGAATCCTTGAAATACTATGGTGGCAGAGTAAAATTTGTAGATATTTTTATCACTTTATTATGATTAATTAATTTAGTATTTTCATTAGTTAGAAAATTATTTGAACCATGAATTTGTTAAATGTGAATATATATTTAAACTACTGTAAGTTATTTTCTAAATGAGTATATCACTCATGTGAGTATTTTAACTTTTACACACTGTACCTATATTTAGAGGGAATACCCTTTTCCTTGCTTTTCATTGGTCAGTGTGGTCAATTGTAAAGAATTTGGTCATGTGATACTTTTGGGGGGAGATTTACTGTTGTGTGTTATATGTAGTTCCTGTGCTGCATTCTGTGTTGTGTCAGTCAGTTTTGTCCAAAATTTTAAGCTGTAATTGGAATCTGTTTCATAATCAGGTCAGAAAATTTGTATTTACCTATATAGTCTTTATACTAGATACATAAGTATGTGTTCAGTAATATTAGAAATAGTTAGATACAAATTCTATTAAATGGCTGATCGTACTGAAAGAACGAGTATGAGTGTAACATTTAGATACATAAGTATGTGTTCAGTAATATTAGAAATAGTTAGATACCAATTCTATTAAATGGCTTATCGTACTGAAAGAACGAGTATGAGTGTAACATTTATTTTGAAAGGAAATACAGGATTGGTAATATAAATATAGATATAGCACAGTGAACTGAATAGCTGAATTAAGTTAGTGAATTTATTTTTACCTTTAGATATTATTGTAAGTCTACCTTTACAGCTCATGTGAGGTAAGCATTTTTTCTAGAGTTTTAGGTTTGAAATATATATGTCCTGACACATTTATGATCATAATACTGATGAAACATACATGTAAACATGTTCTCTTCATGAATTCATGTGAAATAAGGTTTTACATGATAATATGCAGTGAGAATTAAATGAGTATATTATCAGTATATTTATAATACTTTGTTTGTCATAATAATGAGCAGTCATAGATAATTTTCACAGACACAAATATTTTTGAGTCTTGTGTATAAAGAAAAATAACTGGTATTTTCATTTTATCCCGAAACATGAGACTAAGAGTTATCTTTCTTGCAATGTTGTTTATTAAGCTTTTACTATGTTACAGGGTCAAAACCTCAACCGATGTATTGTCGTTAAATAAATGGTGTAAACTTTACTGGAGTCATTTCATCCCTACTAAATCCAAAACATCATAAGACCCCGGGTTACACTATAATTAGCCTAGAATAGCACTTACCTTGTTAACTCGAAATTCCTTTGACGATATGTAAACTTAAACAGGATATTTCACCTCTTTCATCTAGAAATATATTAAGAACTCATTATACAGTGGCGTAGCATCGTTTTTGAAAGTGGGGGGGCCAGCCAGAGAAAAAAAATTTTTTACTTACCTGAAAAAGTTGACAAGCAAAAAAAAAAAA